>JANCMA020050708.1:0-16143 GCA_024336925.2 Zoanthus solanderi | reverse complement strand
AGACAAAAAAAACTATTTCAGTCGATTGTAATATAACGGTGCGAAATTTCAAAATCGAAACTTTGTCTTTGGAAATAAACGTTTGTTGACTTCTGCATGTTTCAAACTGAAGGAAATATGGAACAAAATATATTTAAGAAATTACTGCGAATTTTTAGGTTTTAGCAGTTCAAACTTAAAAAAGATTTATTTTAGTAGTCCAATGGATTTCTTTGTTTTTATCGTTCAAGAGTGAAGTTTAAGACCATCTTGGTTCAAATTTTGAACGGTGTCAAATGTGGGCGGACCTACCGCTTTTATAGTGAAAAAAGGTATGAGAGAGTTGCAACGGAAAACAAATAATATATAGTATCTCGAAATGTAGGTACTAAATACAAATTATAAGCAGCTAAATGAATTAATAAAGGATACTGTGCAAAAAGTGGCAATCATCTCCTTTTGTACAACAGTCTGTTGTGTAATACTTGCAAACTTCTTTCTTTTTAATAATTACAACTTCTCCTTCATGAGCAAATGAGCACTCGTTCCCCTACAAGCCAGAAGAAAGAACTCATTTTAAGCTAGGATTACAATACTGTAGATACGATATTTCACATTTTCAATTTTTTGAAATTACTCGATTTTGATTGGCTGAGAGTTGTATAGTAGACACCAATGTAAGAAAGGGTTATTTTAATGCAAGTATCAGTTAATTCTGCGAAGTTTACTTGCAGAAATGTCGCTTTTGATTGGATAAAAAATAACAGAGTTTAGCAAGAACCATCAAATCTTATTATGGTCGCACGATGCTCAAATATGTGCTCATGCAATTCTTGGTTTTTACGAAATCCCAAGAGACACAAAAGACAATAGACACAGCGGCCATGTTGGTCTTCCAAACAAAAGAAATAATCAAAATTCTTTTGTTAAGAGTACACCAATATGGCCGCCATGACGTCAGGTGAAACCGGCAATTGATACATTTTAAAAAACCTACTAATGCAAACTATTTCCAATTTGTACTAAAAGTGATGTGAGAACCTATATAAAATTATAAAATGCACTCCAGGATAAAGAGAAAAGGCGCTCAAACAGCGCATATGGCTCCTGAATGTTGCCATTTTAAAATACCATTACTTCCTGGTATAAAACGTTTTTACAATCCCTTGAGAACAGAGACATTGTCACTCAATAGACCACTTTCATAAATGGCGGCTATTTTAGTATTCTTTTGTCTGTATTCAAATTTGCGTGGCTGCCTCGTCTTTGAGTAAAAAATTCAAAAGAATATTTTAACCCAAACGAGGCTAGCCAGGCAAATTTGAATACAGACAAAAGAATGAAAGTGGTCTATAGATAGACGTGACTACTGCAAACATGTACGTGTAAAAGTGTGATTGGCTGCAACACAGTGCGATGCCACGTAAGTTAGCGTTCAAAGTACGTCGCACAGAAGATCTACTTTGATTAGTTGTAAAGTTTAACAAATGAATTGTTTGGGCTTCCTGTGTATGTGACTCTTAATCAACTCAATGACATTATGGCGATGCTTGAATAATCGAGGCAGGAGCTATAATAAATATTTGTTATTTCAACTCATCAGTCATGATCTGTACAGCTTTAAAACTCTTATTCGTAAACACTGTTATGGCAGCCCCTATGGGTCTGGGGAGAATCAAAAACTCAAGTAAAACTAAATGTTTATCATTTTTAACACAATACCCATGTTTTAAACGACATAAATGGCTAACCAAAGAGTGTTTCTGCAAAACTGAGTTTTCTAGATTTGTTCTGTGTTTTACCACTACTTTATAGCTTATTGTTAACTAAAACGAGAGACCCAATACACTCACCTTACTAAAGGTACCCAAAAGTTAGTATTTGCACACAGGAGTCAGTGCTTCATATTCAATACACCCACCTTACTACAGGTACTCATACGTTAGTATTTGCACACAGGAGTCAGTGCTTCATATTCAATACACCCACCTTACTACAGGTAGCCATAAGATAGTATTTGCACACAGTAGAAGGCAGTGCTTCATATTCAATACACCCACCTTGCTACAGGTACCTATAAGATACTATTTGCACACAGGAGGCAGTAATTCATATTCAATACACCCACCTTGCTACAGGTACCCATAAGATAGTATTTGCACACAGTACTTCATATTCAATACACCCACCTTGCTACAGGTACCCATAAAATACTATTTGCACACAGTGCTTCATATTCAATACACCCACCATGCTACAGGTACCCATAAGATAGTATTTGCACACAGCAGGAGGCAGTGCTTCATATTCAATACACCCACCTTGCTACAGGTACCCATAAGATAGTATTTGCACACAGCAGGAGGCAGTGCTTCATATTTCACTTGAGAATTTTTAGGTATTTTGTTCCAAGTCAGTCTTCTTTTTCTTGCTTTGTACATTTTCTTTTTGCGTTTTAGAGCCTCTTTTGAGCCACCTCTTGTCTTTCTACTGTCCAGCTGTGTGAGATATAATAAAGAACATTCACTGCAGTTCCATTCCATAGTCATGGTAACTAATGTAGTCATTTATTCAGACAATTAAAAGTTATAATTGCTAGCAGCTCAGAATCATAGAGTATGCTTTTGAAAAAAATTAAACAAAATGCAGCAAAAGTGAGCATTTTCTTGCTTTCTTTTTTGCTTTTTTTAAGTCTACCCATGAAAATTGTATGTAGTTTCTTTTATAAAATCCAAATAAAAAATATTCTATAAATAAAAAAGTGACCATTCAATTTTTTTTGTCTTGAACACCAGAAATAATAATTGGTGTTATTCATTCTAACTTTTGAACCAGTTGATGAAACCCTTTAATTAAGTGACAGTTTTGTTTCTCTTGAAGAGTAGAAATGATTGGTGTTATTCATTCTAACATTTGAACCAGTTGATGAAACCCTATAAAGTGATAATTCATTTTATTTGTCTTGAAGAGTAGAATGATTGATGTTATTCATACTAACTTTTGAACCAGTTAATGAAATCCCATAAAGGGACCATTCATTTTATTTGTCCTCCTTAAAGAGCATCTTCACTCCAACAAAGAACTAACATCTGAAATATCAGTGTTGTTTTTTTTCCTTTTCAGTGCTGTAAAACTCAAGCACTTTTTCCTACAACTGTTACCTAGTTGGAAACATTGACACAGCTTTCAATCAACATCAAACATATTTTGCTTGTTTTGAACGGAATAGATACAATAGGATGCTGATCCTTCTTACAAATTCTTAAATCAAAAGATGAAAGTCTATCAAAATCAGTTGGAAGAACAAGTTATGGTTTACTTTAACATAATTTTAAAACAACTGATCCAGTCTTATTTTACCTTCTCATCTGCAGCAACAGTCACATCAACAATGGCATCTGCAACTGAATCAAGTAAACTTGGTTCCTTTATCTTTGTCTTTCCTTTAACAGGACCTTTGCAAGGATAACCTGGCTTCCTCTTCTGTGTTACTGTATCAGTTTTTGCATTTCTCTCTGCCTGTTTGGTCAAATCTCATTGGTTACATTAATCATCAATTATCTGATCTAAGGCCTAAAAACATAATAAATAACCACTAGAATACAATCTCACAATTTCTATCAGTTGGCGATAGCAATTTAGAGTGAGTATTCTAATCATTTTAGGAGTAATCACTGAAGGAGAAACAAAAGAATAACAATACTTTTTTGATAAACACTTATTGAATTTATTCAAACAACCAATGCTGATGATCCACCAGCAACTATTCATCAAGTGAAACTGTCAAGTTAATACTTCCAATTCATTTTTTTTTCTTACCTTTGAAACTTTTTAAAATAAAATTTTCTTGTAGTTTTCCCGGGATTACTTTTTGAATAAGAGCATTTAACTCATCTCCCAAAATGTATGACATCTGGGGTAAAGGGCAGAGTCATCAAATGTCTATACAAAAGAACTCACAACATCGTAACACAATGGAGAAAGAAAACAAAAGAAAAACAACATATTGCTACAGCCCATATGTCTAATGGCTATCCATCCTCTTTCCGGAAGAAAGTCACAAAAACCAGACCAGCTGTAGATAGAGAAGAACAGAACCACAGAGCTGTTGCGGTACTTTCTTATGTTGATGGTGTTTCACAGTCACTTTGATGTTGCCTTCAAGAAGACTGTATTCCATCATCATCATCAATCCAATTTTGATTCGGGTTTATCCCTGTAAATGGAGGTGGCCAGATTTACCCCACTCTAACAGCAATTTCTCTAACTCACACTCTCCATCTCACTTGATTCATGGCATCCTCCTCCAAATTAACACTCTTGCTCTCCTTCTCTAAACCAACACTCTTGCTTTCCTTTTCCACTTGCATGAAAACTGTTTTAAATCAGAGACAATGCTATGGAAACATTTAGTATGTGCTAAGGACTCTGTCCCCCAAGGTAAACAAGACAGGGTTGTGAATATGATCCCCTGTAGTGATTGTGATAATGTATACATCGGCAAAACAGGAAGAATGGTTGAGCAAAGAATTAAGGAACATGAAAGAGACATACACTTGGCCTGTACTGAATCATCTGCTTTTTCTGCACATGCCAACAAGATCAGCTTATCCCCTGACTGGGAAAACATCAAATTTCTAAAGATGGATTGTCATTGGTTTCACGATGAGTTAAAGAAGCTATCCATATCAGACTATACCCAAACAACATCAACAGAGATAGCAGAATCGAAATAACTCATGCTTGGATGAACACCAGATGGAAACACAGAGACCGAACCAATCACAGAGAGAGTAAGTCAGCCAATCAGGGAACCATTAGAATAACCAATCATGGCACTGACCACTAAATGAGAAAATGTACATAACAAGCACTTCTCACAGTCTACCCCATCACCTGATGAAGACTTGCAAAATACAGTTGAAACACTGTGGCCTTTTTAATGACAAAAATTGTGAGACAATCAGAAAAATATATTTAACTGTTTATATTGATTCCCACAATGGATATTTTTAATTTTATCAAACAATTATTCATGTGTCATCAAACTTATCATCAACATCAATATTACTGTCATCACTATATAGTACATAAGAACATTCTTTCTTATTATTGTCACCAAAAGACTTCAAACAACATTAATGTATAAATGTTTTAGTCAAACAGACTAAAAATTCTATTACTATTATTCACCTGTTCAGAAACTTGTGTTCCATTTTGGCCTAAAGTGTTCTTCTGCTGGCCAACATTGTGGGATCTACTTCTGGTTTCATAAGAATTCACTTTCCCTGAAACATCATTTTTGGGATCTGTTTTTGGTTCCAAGTTACACTCAGTTGCCTCCAGCTCCTCACTTGAACTTAATATTTCTCCCTCTTCACAATCTTCATCACTTGACTCTGGTTTTTGTTGATAACATACTGTACTCTCACCCGACGATTGCTCAACTCTTATATTTTCCTCTTGATCATCTTCACCTTGAGAGTCTGAATCTGGGAAAATGAGCTCAGCCAGTGACTCATCACTCTCTGATAAATTGTCTAATGTCTGGTTTTCTGTATTTTGTGAATTGGCAAAATCACTACCAGGAACACCCTTCTTAAAACTTTCATTTTCTTTAGCTTTTTCAATACATTTTTTACCCATTTTAGTATTGTCGTTGTGTTCAACAGTTAGTTTTGTGTCATCAATATCTGTGCTCTTTATTTGTTTCTGCTGTTTTAAACAAAGGTTTTCTGATGCTTTCACTATCACACAACTACTAGGTGGTTGTTTTGAGTTATCTGAATCAAGTTTTTCAACATTAATATTTGTGCTGTGTTCAACATCTGGGTTTGAGCCATTAATATCTGAAACATTAACTTTTTCCAGTTGTTCTAAACAAAGGCTGTCAAGAGCTTGCTCCATCATGGCATTGTTTATATCTTCAGAGTTCTCTGATGGAAGTTTATCAACCTGATTGGTATTTAATTTTTGTCCAGCATTTTTTTTTGAGTAATTAATATTCAACCTCTTTACTTTCTCTTGCTGTTGTAAACAAACACTATTAAAAGCTTGCTCCACAACAGAACTACTTGCTTTATCAAAATTCTCTGACTTGAGTTTGCCATTTATTTCCAACACAGAATTATTATCACATGGCTGCTTTACTGAGTTCTCTAACTCAAGCTTGTCACCATCAACATGTCGCTGAAGGTTTGAAGCAGCATTAGGTGATTGACTATCATTTGGTGTCTGTACTGTTTTTTGACTCTCCACTTTTTTTTCATTCACACATGGTCCATCCAGTGAGAGATACTTTTCTTTTAGTTCTGAAATAGGAAAACATGTTAGTTGCTTTGGTGAATACTTTGATTTTGTAAGCTGTGAATTAGCCACAATTGCTTCATTCTGATATTTGTTAGGAGAATAATCATCACTGACAACTGTCAAGCCTATATCCAAGTTTTTGAGATTTTTGGTTTTAGTGATATTTGAATTCTTTTCTGGTATTTCTAAATCTGGTTTCATTGTCAACCTCTCAACTGACGTTTTTGGTGATATTAATGTTTTTTGTCTATCTTTGGCAAGATTTAAAAGTTTTGCTTTGTTTACAGCTTTGTTCTGAATAATATCTTGGCTGACATCATCTAGCCCAGTCACTTCTTCGTTAGTATTTGGAATCACATCTTCCTTCAACTTGAATTCTTTGTACTTGTCTTTTGTATTGATGGTCAATTGACAGCTTTCTGAGTTGCTCTGATTCTGAGGTTTACTATCTGATACTTTTGGTAAAGAAACTTTTTGACTGGGGCTTTTATTAATACATGCTGACACAACACCAGTTGTATTTTCAGGTGTTCCCAATGCTACAGGTATTTTAACTTCCTTTGGTATGCAGTCATTCTTTTTACTGGGTTCGTTTGATTTTAAAGGAGGTAAACGAATTGTAACCATTGATCCATTTTTAACAATAGTTTTAAATCTTGGCTTTGAGAAGATTTTGTTGCTTCTACAATCTTTTCCTGTTGTTACTGTACCAGC
This sequence comes from Zoanthus solanderi, assembly GCA_024336925.2. NCBI lineage: Eukaryota > Metazoa > Cnidaria > Anthozoa > Zoantharia > Zoanthidae > Zoanthus > Zoanthus solanderi. The sequence goes on along the minus strand of JANCMA020050708.1, from coordinate 9,141 downwards.
TGATTTTAAATTTGACAGCAAATCTGAGGTTGCCCCTACTTTTGGTGTACCAGAAGTTGATGGGGGCTCATCTATCCCCACAGCATTTACACTCTTCTTGTTATCTCCTGATATGGGACAAATAATCTTATTCCTCCTGTTCTTCTCTTGCGAGACTGAATAACCTGGCTGAAATTTCTTCTCATTTGATGCATGTTTGATTTCTGGATTATCTTTGGCTTTGCTGAGATTAGCAATGCATTGGTTAATCTGCAACTGTTGCCTTGAATCAGTCAAACCAGAAACCGTGAAGGAGGGCCTTTTCGGGTTCTTCTGATACTCATTCCGAAGAAATTCCTGAACTGTAGGTCGCCTTAGTGCAGAATAAAGAACTGACTTGTGATATTCTTTTTCTTTGATTTTATCCTTTGGCTTTGGAGGACTTACAGTTTCAACGGAGGTAGCTTTCGACGTCGGAACGCTTTTAGATTTTTCCGAAATATTAAAATGATATATTGGGTGAGGCGATGCCCAGAGTTGTTTTCTTGGCGGTATTGGATTCAGTGGCTTTGCAAATAGCTGAGAAAGCGACATAGCTGTATAACTATAGCCTATAAATTATATACCACGAACGTCCGCGACCGTTTTGGAATGAAACTTTGCACCCCAGCAAACTTTAGGCTCCAGGCCTGCAGGTTAACTTTTGTTTCAATTGAAGCGTGTATTTACTTTTGACCATTTCTCTTTTCGTTCCAAGTTCTTAACTTTAGACAGCTCAGTATTTACTTTATAACTTCACGCTGATTTTTACACATCTACTCTAGGTTTTCATGCATATCCCATCCCGCTGCCGTGCTATGGAGGTAGATTGGGAATGAGTTTGAAACACCGCTGATGAACATTTATAATTTGCAGGCGCGAATAGACTCCGTTTTCACGTTCTGTTTGAAAGAAAGAAAAAGCTTTTTTATAAACTTTATAAAATTTGGTGCAAGAATGAGTGGTGGAGTTTATGGAGGAGGTAAATAGAGGATAGTCGGAATTTTTTGTGCTCTTTACGGTAAAAATTTTAGATATTTTTTCTGTGATTTATAGATGAAGTTGGAGCGGTTGTTTTTGACATTGGAACCCAATCTATAAGAGCGGGCTATGCCGGCGAGGACTGTCCAAAGGTTTGTGACCCTCCGCTGCTGTTAAGATTAGTTATTTTTCGTTATGAAAATACTCAAGCTTCAGAATATTTCTTTTCTGGAGTGATACTCGTAATATAGAGTGCTGCATCTCTTAAAAAAGGGAACTAGTATATTTGACAGTTCTAAATCCAAGTATTATTTTGTCGGCAAAATGAAAATCCTCTGAAAAAATGATAAAGTAAAACTTCAATAAGGTATGCAAAATAATAGTAAATACAAAAACTACTTTTAACTAGCTAAACTATACAATGCATGGCTATCTTCGGTCATTTATTCCTGTACATATCTCATTCTTTAAAAATATCTGCACTATTCAATTCAAGAATAATAGTAGACCAATGAGGCCCTGTATTCTATAGTTGCTCCGAAAATCATTATCATCATCATCATCATCATCGTGGTTTAACATCCCTAGTTTCCCACTCCTGGGGTCTATCAAAATGTCCTTCAAAAGTTACTACATTTTTATTAATATTCATTATTAATATTGTTATTAATTATTATATTATTAATATTATTATTTGAACTGAACTGCAGTATGATGTACCATCATATGTTGGACTGTTAGAAGAGTCTACAGAGAAAATGGATGTTAACTCATCAGCTAATGAAGGTCAGTCTGAAAGGAGTCCCTGAGCCTTGTAATTTACTATGAAATCATGACACAAACAGACCATTGATTATAAGATATAATGAAATCTCTCATCCAATAGAGCTGGGGCTTATCACTAGTTTCTGTAGGGTATTAAAAAGAGTGAGACTAATGACTAATCTACTGCAGGTTAACTCCCAGATGCTGGTACTCATTTTATTGCTGTGGAAAAGGTTACAAATGTTATTAAAAGCTTACTAGAACCAGATTTAAACCCAGTACTTTGTGGTTGCAAGGCAGAGATCTTTTGAACTACACCAATTTTGTCTATCAATTTTAAGAAAGCATCATATTTCTAATTCTTCTTTGCAGAAAAATCCAAAGATGATGGGAAAAAGTTTTTCATTGACACAAATGCCCTTCATGTACCAAGAGAAAATGTTGAAATAATCAACCCAATAAAAGATGGAATGGGTAAGTATTTGTACTGTTCTAGTCACGGCAGCATTTCTTTCACTTAGTTTCAGTATCTTGCTTCATTAGTTACTCTTGACATCTCTGCTTTAACCCATCAACCAGGATGCCCAAAGTTGTTATTATTGATTATTGTGCTGATCCATAAAATGGTAGGCTAGGGTGAATATAATTTAAATTATGACATGGGAGTGCTTGTTTGAGACAGCTTCAGCCTGTTCACAAGTTTATATAAGAACATAACAAATGAACTCGCTCTCCTAAGAGTCCTTGTAGCTCAGTGGATAAAGCATCTGCCCAGTTTTCGGAAGGTCATGGGTTCAAATCCTCTCATGGGCTCAGAATTTTTCTGAGTATTATTAGTTTATAAGAAGAAGACAGAGGTTAGTATTTACAACCAGGCCGGATACATTTTCTTCATTTATTCTTGTTACTAGAATTACCACAAGTATGCAAAATGTGAAGAGTTGAAGCATTTGTTCAATGGTATATTTGGCAACATGTACAGCTGTGGTAGTTTGTACAGTTACTGTTTATAGCTCTAACCTGACTTCTTGATTCTTGAGTTAAATGTTTTGGATCTATAATTAATCTTAAAATCCCAAGCACACAAAGTTACTTAATGAAAACACAAAATGGTCATGTCAGTGATAAAAACTATAATTTGGACATATCAGCAAGGGTAGACTGAATATTTCATACATGCAAGAGTTAATAATACTATATAGACAGTATATCAAAATAATAATAAATAAATGAAAAATTAATATAAACTGCCTGCCTGACTATCAAAATCTGAAAAAAAGGATGCTAACCAACTGATTATATAATATGTAACTTATACCAGAAGTGTTGATTGCTGCTTCCCTCATCAGTTGAGAATTGGGACCTGTTTGAAAAGCTGTTAGACTACATTTATCTGAAAGGAATCAAGTCTGAATCGAGTCTACATCCTGTTTTAATGTCAGAGGCATCAGTAAGTGTTGTATTTATATAATTGGAATTTAGTAAGCTAAAAGATATAATTCCTTTACCAGTCAACTTGGCCTTGATGCTGGCACTTAGCTCCAGTTTCCAGGGCCATACATAGTGGGGGGAAGGAGGGGTGGGGGGAGGGCAGTCACTCTCATCAGGAAAACTAAACAAGGTGTTTATGCCATCATAAAACATAACAATTTAAAACAAAAAACATCAGTTTGGTTTGTATCCTTCTGAGTGGGGGTGTTAGCAAAATGTCCAACTAGAAACCCTGTCTATATAAGGGAGATCCCTGTAAAGGTGTGTGGAGTTTGCCCCTGCAGACAAAAAATTCTAGGTACGGCCCTGTAGAGCTAAGTGAATGAGAATGTTTGATCCACCCTGAACAGGATGCTTATCCATCACAGGTTACCTCTAAGTAGAGTTGAGAAAATATTCAATTTATTGGCCTTCTAAGACTGGAAAGTCTTGCCAAGTTTGGCAGAAAATAAGCTCAGAAAGATGTTAAAATCTATGTGCAGCAAGGACCTTGTAGACAGAAGGCAAAGCTAACAAAATAACTACAATAATATTTAAAAGTTCTAGTGGCAGATTTATAAATAATGCATAAGATATTAGTCGATTAACTAAAAAGTTAATTACTAAATAGTGATAGTGTGCAATAAGGAACTATATGATTTATAGTTAGTTTTATTCTTCAAGAGTTTTCAACAATCTTAAAAATAAAACTCAGTTCTTTATTTTACTTTTATTGTTTTGAAGAAACTTAAAAACTGAAAGTAATAGAAAAACCAGCTTGCTAGTAGTGGACAGAAACTTTAACCCTTTGAAACCACTGGATGGCAAATATTAGCAGTTTAGATAATTTTTAAACCCCAACATGTAGGAACTGGCCACATACAGATTATTTTACTTTTATTATTAATTTATTATTTTTCGTTAAAAGTTTCATATTGCTTTTTCTTTTGGTAATACTAGCACATTGAGTTTCCTTGTTATTTATAAATCTTTTGGAGGAACACTTCCAAATATCAGGAACTGGAATATCAAATGTAAAACTCCAAAATTAAATAATTAAAGCTTTTGTAAAATGAATTGCATTTTTTTAATGATCTGCAGTGGAACTCTCGAGCCAAAAGGGAGAAACTCACAGAAGTAATGTTTGAGACATATGATGTTCCTGCCTTTTTTCTTTGCAAGAACGCTGTATTGACAGCTTTTGCAAACGGCCGCTCTACTGGCCTTGTAATTGACTCAGGAGCCTCACTAACAAGTGCAGTGCCTGTACATGATGGATATGTTTTACAGCAAGCAATTGTAAAGTCCCCCCTGGCTGGAGATTTTGTCACTGCTCAGTGCCGTCAGCTGTTTGAAGAGATGAATGTAGAAATAGTCCCTCCATACCTAATTGCCAGCAAAGAAGCATCACGTGAGGGGGGCCCTGCTGTGTTCACCAAGAAGAATGTACAGGTGTCAAAGTCTTTTCATAACCTCATGGTCAGGGTAAGTGACTGGGTGACACCACAAGCAGCTCAATCTCTTAATTTGTATCATTTTGGTCTGTTTTCTTCATTCAATTGTTTTATTGTTATTAAGATGCTAATCTCAATCATAAATACTGTAAATGACAAAAGTAATTACAGAAATTATATATTTAATTAAAATAAGTTACAGACTAGTATAGGTTCACTGAGAGTAACAACAACAGCTTGGCCTTGACAGGATAAAGCTTGATATACAATAAAATTACCTTGATCTTAATTCAAGCAAAGTGGTGGATCAATATAAAAATCACAAAGTTTGACAAAGTTATTTTTGAAAAAGGTGAAGATGTTCTTGCTCATTGTTTCCATAATGGTGTTGATGCTGATGGTTAACTTTGTTAGGCAACAAATATTTTATCTTTTGGTTTTTCTTAGCTCTAACTTAATGAAATTTGATTTTGTGTGTATCACAGTGGAAGTCATTTTTAGGTGATAATTATTGTTTAATTTATTATTAATTACTGATGTTGTTCAATAGGAAGTGCTTCAGGATTTTCAAGCATCAGTACTCCAGGTTGCTGATGGACCATATAATGAGGCGTGAGTTGATGAGAACAACTAGCTTTCTTAAATGCACCACAGGGCTGGGTTATTCAAAGGTGGTTTGAATTCAACCTTGTGTTAACTAAAAACTAAAGTAGCAATTCCTTCTTTAATGAAAAGAAATTCTTATAAAATATTGCTCAGATTTTCCAAGGAAATAACTCGATATTCCATATTTACAGATCAAATCTGTCTCTGTAAGTTTGGAACAAACCTATGGGTTAAAATATAATCCCAGATTAGCACGAATCACCCTTTGAACAACCGGCTCGTGTGATTTGTTGTCAAGTGTTTGACTAATCAGGTGACAAAAGTAACATTGTTAATGCAATGCAAGATAACAGGAAACAAACTGCAAAACACTATATACACGTAATGACTGTGTGCAAGGGAAACATCTGTTTTGTTTTCTGAGAATCTCAATGTTTCCCGAGACAAAGTTGAGGAATGCCGAGACGAATTAATACACATCCATGCACCGAGGTACTATGTATGGAAAAAAAGTATGGTAGCATAACTTAATTCCTATCAAGTTCTATCTCTCGGTTTTTAGTCTCCAGTTATTGGTTTTTCTACTTTATCTCAAAATGCTACTAAAAAATTATTTGGGGGCAGCTGCCCCTCCTGCCCCCCCCTGCTAGCTACGGCCGTGAACACATCACTTTATTTGATCTCTCGAAACTAAATTACATTGATAGTTTTAAATAATTATAATATATAAGAAATGGTACTTGCTTCCTGAAATAAGTAAAATGGTGAACTAGTCAAGAAGCCAGTGACGTCATCTGTAGATAATTTCTACTTTCTGTCTTCCCATCAGCATGCTTGGCAACATTCCCTTAGTTCAATACGAGTTTCCAAATGGTTATAACAATGGTTTTGCTGTGGAGAGATTTAGACTTTGTGAAGGACTGTTTGATCCAACGAATGTTAAGGTTGGTTTATGTTTTTCTTCTTTAATCTATAAACATGGTTTTAAGAAACCTGGTTAACAGTTGTATTTCAAGTCAAAGTTACAGAAGCAGGCCGTTGGATATCTCTATAACTGGTAACATAGCTACAGAATTGAAATTCTGTTTGCCATTTTCAAATCCTCAACACAGACTTTCTGAGCGTTCCCTGTCATCAAACAAAAAAAAGACTGTCAACAGTGAACGTATTCTGTTCTCTGATGAGTCAATCAGTGCATTGAGAACAACCAAAGATGCAGTCAGAGTTACAGGAGATGGCCAAGCCCATGCTATATACCAATCACTCAATCCTTGATGGAGGCCCACAGATCTGCTTAAAGTGTATACCACACTCAAATGGCAGAAGAGAAAGAAGAAAGCCAAAGACCAGAGGGAAAAGGACGCCAAAGAACAGCAAGAAGCCATCATGTCTATGAAGAGGAAGAAGAGAAAGCTGGAGGACAGGGAAAAAAATCTGTCAGTAAGGAACAGAAGAAGTGCAGATGGCTGAGGGGTTGTACGGTGAGGCAAACAGAAGGCTACAAAAAGCTATAAGAGACAAGAACATGGCAGAGATTACTGTTGTTCAAGGCCCCATGGAGGTGAAAACCAAGAAGGAGCTAGCTTGAATGAATCTGGGGAACAGTCACAAAGAAAAGATGCGTGAATTTCTTGAGATTTCCCTCCTCAGCTTATATATTTTTTATATATTTATATTTTCAGATTTAATTAATTAGTAAATATATACTGTAATTGTTTAACTAATTATGTTCTTGAAATTATCACTGAAAAGCCCCTTTTTGAGAGTATCAGTAGTATCATCAGTTTACCAATTCTATCTAGTAAAAAGTACTTCTGATTATTACAAAATATAACAATTATTTTAAAGATACTAGTGTTTGTTTTAGGGTATTGAAGGGAGCACAGCAATGGGAGCAACACAAGTAGCAACAACAAGTGTAGGAATGACTGATATTGACATCAGAGCGGTAAGGGATAGCAACCTACTTTCCTATTTGTTAAAAAGGCATTTAACCAGATATGGGTGGAAATTTGCCAGATATGGGTGGAAATGAATGACATAGTGAACAACTTCAAATGCTTTCAATTAATAGGTGTTCACTGCATTGAGAACTCCTTCTCTTCATAACAAAAATGACTGATTATTTCGAAGACACATTCTACAAAGTTTTCCATGGCAACCCACTTTTGCTTCTTGTTTTTATCTGATTTAGCTGTGTGAAAATAATAATTTTGAATGCATATATAGTATCTTGGTTGTATCTGTTGGCATCCGTGGCTTTACATCAGGGCCGACATGCTTCTCAATCTGATTTCAAGGGTTTTTCTTTTGGTACTAGGTTCTCCTACCTGTACTCCGTTTTCTTCATAGCACTCCATTTTCCTCTTGGTACTTTGTTTTCCTTCTAGTTTTGATTTTCCTCCAGACACACTGATTTCCTTTTGGTACTCTGTTTTTTTCCTGACTTTGTTCTCCTCGTGGTACTCCGTTTTTTTCCTGGCACTAGATTTCTTTTTTCTGATACTCCATTTTTTTCTTATCGCTCCATTGTCCTCATGGTGCTCCATTCTCCTCCAGTTACTCTGTTCTTCTCCATTCCATTTTCCTCCTCGTACCTTGTTTTCTTCCTGGTGCTCCATTAGTTACCGGGTGCTCCATTCTTCCCCCTTGTACTCCGATTTTCTCCTGATACCCTGTTTTCCTCCTGTTGCTCCATTCTCCTTCTGGTGCTCCATTCTCCCCCTGGTGCTCCATTCTCCTCCTGTTACTCGTTTCTTCTCCATTTCGTTTTCCTCCTGGTACCTTGTTTTCCTCCTAGCGCTCCATTAGTTACCTGGTGCTCCATTCTTGCTCCGTTCTTCCTCCTTGTACTCCGTTTTTCTCCTAATACTATGTTTTCCTCCTGGTACTCCATCCTCCTTCTGGTTCTCCATTCTCCTCCTGGTACTCCATTTTCCTTCTCCTGCTCCCTGCTTTTCCCTGGTACCTTGTTTTCCTCCCTTCTCTTCTTTCCCATCTAGTTGTCTGGCCCTTGAAATGTTCATACTGAGAACTTAATATTTATTGGTTTTTGTTTTTCATCCAGGGTCTGTTTAGCAGTGTGATAGTTACAGGGGGTAACACTCTACTAACAGGATTTGTTGAGCGGTTAAACAGAGAGCTTGTATCAAAGACACCTCCGGTAAGTGACTAAGTTTATCGCGATATACAGTATCACTTGTGCTTTGTTAGGTAAAAGTTTTTTGTTGGCTTCAGTTCACATTTTGGTGGCTTCAAGTTAGCTACTAACATGCGTGTGCTATCTATACTTGATGTATGACAATACAAGTTATCATGTCAATTTCAATTTCTCTATTTTTGATTACCCAGATTTTTGATTACTCAGACTTGTTCCTGTTACTAGAAGTTTGATCTTTCTCAGTTAGTTTTACCCTAGTTACCAGTGTTGTTCTGTTTTCAGCTGAATCTCTACCGGGCTACACGTTTTTTCTTAGCACACTTGTGTAGTTTCAAGTTTTAGACATATTACTTAAATTGCAGATGCACGACTACAAAGGTCGTTATAAGGAAAGTGTAGTTGTTACTTTCACATTAGGTATAGGACACCTTTTATTCACTAACAATTTAAGCAGTTTCGCTTATGTATAAGAAGAATGAAATTACAGTCGCAGTTTTATGACTAAAATGGATTTTTCAGACCATCATCATCATCATCATCATCATCATCATCATCATCATCATCATCATCATATTCGATTTTACGTCCGTTTTACATGCTGGCATGCGTTAGACGGTTTTCAGAAAATTGACTTCCAAGCTAACCTATCTCTAGCCAGGTCTTTGCTAACTCTTCTTTCTCTCAAAT
>JANCMA020050605.1:0-16144 GCA_024336925.2 Zoanthus solanderi | reverse complement strand
TATTATGCACAAGTCCAAAAATAAGTTTACAAACTTCAAGTTACAAAGACTTTCTAAAATATTGACAGTAAAGACTAAAAAAGTTCAACATCATGACGCGATTTAAAGTGGGGGATTTGTCCCGCACGGTGTCAGAAAGTTTGGGGGATTTTTTACAAAAGTGGGGGATTCCCAAAACCCCACAGCCTAGAATAAACACTGCTTACCTGTGTAAAATAAGAATAAAATAAAAAACTTTTGATTTGCTTCACCAACACAATTATTGATCCTATGAAGATAAAAATTGACAAATCAAATAATTTGCAGAAGCAAAACTTGCATTCATATTCAGTTGAGATACCATAAGTGATATTTCGATAACTGTTGGACATAATTTCATAAGAATAAAATTATTATAGACGAGTAAAATTTGGGACAATTTTGAAATGTTACAAATGGTATTTATGCAAAACATACTTTTGTCTCTTATTTAATATTAAGCATTTCTTACTTTAGTCACATCCCACAAGCATTACACTTTCGTTATTACTTATTATCTTCTATGGGAACCTGAGCTTGTTTGTTAGGCTTCTAGTTAGCTACTAGTACACATGTGCTATCTATACTACTTGTGATTATCATTTAAGTCACATCCCACAAGCATTACACTTTCATTATTACTTATTATCTTCTATAGGAACCTGAGCTTGTTTGTTATGCTTCAAGTTAGCTACTAGTACACATGTGCTATCTATACTTGATGATTATCATTAATTTTAGTTCCACAACAATAAAATACAAAATCTGTAACAACATTGTCACAGAAAAAGTGTGTAATCCTGATCACTTTATGTCTCATGTAAGTAAGGCAATAAGAGGCATGCATCAAGCCACAGCCACAAAGATACTTTAAAAGATTCATTGATCTTTTCTTTAATTTATAATACCTGGTACCTAATCACCAAACTCATCAAGGACTTCCACTTTTTTTTCTAACAGCATTGTACACAACTGCAGTAATACAGTAACTTACTAATACAAGGCTTGTAAGCTTTGATTTTGATCATTCGCTGATAACACACTAAGCTGATGTTTGATTATGCTATGATACGAAAGTGGCCTGGCTCCTACAGTGTATGATCTTCAGATCATGCGATCAAAATTTAAATTTACTTGAATTTTAATGTAAAACACATTTTGTCGGCTGTGAAGCTGAAATGCCACATTTTTGAATACCAGTATTCATGAGAAACTGTATCACTGCAGCTCTAAAATAACATAATTGGCTTACCATGGACAGTGATGGTCCATTTTCTTAATACATCTATTGCATGTTCTGTAAAGAGTGAAACTAACTTCAGTTTTTCTCACTAACAATGTACTAAATATAAGTTTTCCCTAGACTAACAGAAAACAAAAAGGCTAATTTTAATACATGCCTGCACATGGATAGCATCTGCTGGGAGCTAACCTGCGATGGATTAGTGTCCCATCCAGGGGGAGTCTTAGACTCTCATCTGCTTAACAATACAGAAACCGGAGATAAGCGCCGGCTCCACGGGCCACTAGGCTCGTAAAGGATTTAGCTTAGCACATGGATAGGAATTTTATATTTTAGTGTTCATAGCATTCCACTAGAGGAAAGAGCAAAGATTTACTGTGCGTGTGTGAGGCCTGCATTGGTGTATGCTGCAGAAATGTGGGCATTAATGGAAAGACTGGAAAAATTGCTTGCTAGTTGTGATAACAGAATGTTGAGATACATATCAAGAGTAAGATGACAGGACAGGATTACTAATGAAAAGGTCAGAAGAGTATGTGGGGTGGAGAACCTTGAATATAGATAAAGGAAAACAAAGTTGAGATGGTTTGGTCAAAGTAAAATGTAGGGATGAGAACAGCATACTTAGGAGAGCAATGGAGCTGGAGGTGGAAGGTAGAAGGCCAGTAGGTAGGTCAAAGAAGACCTGGAGTAAGGTAGTGGAAGAAGATATGAGCAAGTTAAACATCACAGAAGATATGGCAGAGGATAGAAAACAGTGGAGGCAACTCAAATCACGTCAAACCCCAGTAGTGAGAAACTAGGGATGATAAATGAAGATGATGATGATTTTAGTGCTCAAGTTCAATACTTTCATTTATTGAGATTGAGTTAATACTTTATTTATCAACAATGATGTTATAAATTGATGTTTGCTTGGTATGTACACAATTTAAGTAACTGTAAATAAACTACAAGAAGGGGTTTAAAAAGCTCTTTACAACAGAGCTATGAAGCCACAGTTGTTGGGATTATATCAATTTGAATGGGTCAATCAATGCCACTTTAAGATGTTCAGTTAATGTGATTGTATTTTGAAGTTATGAAGGGCAGAGGAAGCAAAAACGACCAAAGAAGATGTGGAAGATGCAAGTGGAGAAGGAGAGCAAGAGTGTTTTGGTTTGGAGAAGGAGGATGCCATGAATCAAGCGAGATGGAGAGTGGGAATTGGAGAGATTGCTGTTAGAGTGGGGAAAATCTGGCCATCCCTGTTAATGGGGATAAACCTGGATCAAAATTGGATTGATTGAATGGAAAGCATAAAACCTGCGAAATAACATTTGACACTCACCTACAATGATGAGCACGTGGAGGTCGGTAAGCTTCACATCTTGTACACACGGTCCAATCACTTTCATCCTTGTACACCAAAAGATAACTCAAAATTAGTTACTGTCATGAACACATGCCATGCATACAAAGTTATGTTTTCTTTTAAAAATTGTTGTTCTGTTGTCAAGCATGGATGATTTGCACACTTGCACATCCTTAGAACACATTAAATGCAGCCCTGTATTTACCCAAAACACTAACTAGTATCTGCCACAAATGCATTTTTTTCAAATGCAGGAGCATTTACTACAAACTAACTTCATTTTGAAGGTGATGAACGTTTGTATGTGTTAGCAAATTTTTGTTCTGAATAAGTTAGTATTCATTCTATGCAAGTGAATATTCACTGTATGAAAACCAACTTTTATTTTATGCAACCCAACATTCTCTCAGTGAAAACAAGTAATATTCATTTTGACTGAGTTATATTCCATTTTGATGGTTGAAAAAGAATCTTAAATATTTTCATATAAATTTGAGTTTCAGACTGAAAATTTCAAAATTGGATTGAAAATAAATGTTTATCAGTATGCACGTTTCAAAAGATCACCATGAAAGTAATTTTGATTAAGGAAGGTGAAGAATACTGCTAATGTCTGCCAACATTCTGCTTTTTTATGGCTCAAATATCTGTCGTAGTCAAAGTTAAATCTGTCTTAGGCCATGTCAATCAACCTGCATGCCTTTAAGATTATTTTTTTCTAATACTTTAAAAATTAAAAGACTTGTTTGTTTTCTCTGATCTTTTATTCCATTTCACCCCCTCTTTTTCCACTCTACGACTCCTACTGTCCCCTGTCCCTCTAACTTAGCTGTTATGTCTGACAATGTACAAACCTTTTGTGCGCTACAGTTTGCCTTATGAATCTCAGAAAAATCCAAACTTGTTGAAGGCAAGGGTACAACTCCTAAAATTGAACACATAGAAACTAAAATGAATGTCTTTTGAATTCTTCATTAAGCACAGGTATATGTATATATGTGAGTTTCATTGTCGTTAGTAGTGTAAGAAACTGGATTTCCCTGTATTTTTGGCATTGTTGATTTTGGAAAAGTTGGCCACAAAAATTTTTTCATTTGTCTATGAATAAATTCTCGAATATTTATGGCTTATCAGCGTGCATCAAGATCCCCTCATCTTGGTCCATGTATAATGGCGTCTGGCTTAATTCTTGATTTTACGTTAAATCAAGAACTCAAATTTCACTCGTTTTGTTTCAAAGGAAAAGCTCTTCATATAATTTACAAAATAATGCTGACCAGGAGCATTGTAAAATTTGGCTGCAAAAGATTTTTGAAAATAATTTTGAAGACCTGAGTGAGAAAACTAAAAAAATTTGTTCTTGATTTGATGTCAAATCAAGATTCAACCTAGAATCCCTTATGTGCAGTCGCAAACCATTCTAAACTGAACTTAACAGGGCATAGAAAATAAATGTTTTAAACAAATAAAAAAAAGGGGGTAAATTATTCCACAAATTAACAATTATTATTTTAGCAAAAAAAAAATGTTTTGGTGTTTGATGCATGATAAGGGCAGGAACATTTTTACTTGGAGTGACCAAAGTTTGTGGTCGTCCCACTTCCATCCACAGATTTATGTATGACACAAAAACATTTGACCTTCGCCCACATATTCAAAACTACATTAATCAGAAATAAAAGTTAATAGTCCCAAATCTTACTAAATAGTTTATGAAAAAGCATAAAATAAATTATTTCAACACATAAAAAATGCTGCATGGAGTGCTTAAAATTAAGTCTTGTTGTATGCAAAAGCTGTCTCAGTTTTCTAAAGAATTAATTGTAGTTTATAATATTAAGTAAAGAGTCGATTATTCTAACTCTCACCAGGCTTCAGCTTCAGAAGGTCTGGCCTTCCCAATTTTATTGTCAGACTGACAACCCTCCCCTCCAAGGTCCCAGCCCACCACTTTTAATAAAGAATGTACCTTCAACAACAACAACAACAACGACAACTACCATAAATTCTGGTGTATAAGCCGACTTGTTGTATAAGCCCACCCCCTTATTTCAAGAGAAAAAAACTATATTTTTATGTCACCATTGTATAAGCCGATTCCCTATTTTGAAAAAAAAAATGACAAAAAAAGTTTTAGTGACTCCCTCTGCAAGTATATAAAAGATACAAAGATATGTACAGAGCTCCAAAATTGCGTGAAATATACAATACCGGTATTTAGAGTATTTTGGACGAATGCCGGCGTGTCAATTTTGCCTCGTCTGGAAAAGTACAATGTTCAATAATCTTATACCCTTTGTACAAGCTGACCCCCAAACTTTTGTATCGAAAATTGGGGTCAAAGTCTCGGCTTATACACCGGAATTTACGGTATATTTTATTTGTAAAAAATTACAGTTTAAACCATTTGACCCACAAATTGCAATCGCTAGGTGGGCCAATCCTAAATTACATTATCTAATGGGGAGAGAAAATTAATATTGATGTCAGAAAGTAATTAACAGAATGATATAATACACAGTTTTAATTTTGAAAAAGATTTGAGCCAGTAAAAAATCAAAGCTTTAAGAGTATTAGAACATTGGAGTTTGAAGTGAAGGGCAAGAGGAAGCGAGGATGATCAAAGAAGACATGGAAGATGCAAATGGAGAAAGAGAACAAGAGCGTTGGTTTGGAGAAGGAGGATGCCTTGAATCGAGCGAGATGGAGAGTGGGAGTTGGAGAGATTGCTGTTGGAGTGGGGTAAATCCAGCCACCCCAGTTTAAGGGAATAAACCGGGATGAAAATTGGATTGATCGATTGATAAGTGTATTAGAACATGTGACCTCAGCAATTTCAGTGCAGCAAGTTTGTAGCACTAACTGATCCGTAACACCACACCTGGTGGCAGCCAAGTCAAAGTTTCTCATTCCCTCCCCCTGCTATCAACCTTTAGCCCTGTTATAGAAGTGAAAATTAAGTTCACTAACCTGGGTCTGAGAAGGAGGCACGGCTATGCGAGATCAATAGCAACAACACAACTATGTTGAACAGAAATACGTGAATCATTCCCCAGATACTGAAATAGTTAACAAATCGAAAAAATAACTAATAATGAAAAGCTTCTCTGTCACTGCTATAGTTTTCAAAACAAACATTAAAATTTTGAAATTAGATTATAGTGATAAATGTGGTAAAAATCTCTTCTATTTTCTATTTATCTATTCCTAACCCTAACCCAAGGACCCAATATGTCCCACTACGGAAATTATCCCAAACGTTTGGCACCACAAAACAATTTTTACAAAAAGAACTCCCAACTGAAAAAAGAACACAAAATTTTGGAGTTACATAAAATTACAACAAATTTGACTGAACCCCTCCTTAAAAACTTTGTCAAATTTAATATGCAATCTAAATAGCTAGAAACTTTTCCATAGTGCTATTGTTTTCGGGTTTAAGACTTCCGACAAGGAACAAAGATTGACAAAAGAGAATGTTCGTCTCCAATATTAAAACCCAATATTACAACGCATTGCATTTTTTGACAAGTTAGTATTATTTTTTGTCACCAATAAACTTATCATTAAACGACCAGGAAGATGGCTATGTGAAGGCTTTCATGCTAAGTATGCTCAACTTCTGTATATTAAACCCGTATATCTGTCAAAATATAACAACTACTGAAGTCTTATAAAAGCGGAAACGGGTATCACTAATCGTCGCAAAAATAACCGCATATTGTATAAAAAAGAGCAAAAATACCTGTCAGATAAAGTGGGTACAACTACATGTTGAACAAGACAATAATCTGCGTAGAAAACTGCTGCATAAGTAACAATTAGACACATTATTCCGCAAGGATCTCTACGAAAAACCGCCATCTTGTTTTTGTTCCAGTCTTCTGATTCATGTTTGATCTATCGTTTCTAACCCAGACCCTCTCTCGCATCTCGGCCTTACTATTTTTTTTCACAGCTTTTTCAAACATTTTTTGCAAATAACGCCCTTGATATTCCTAAAAAATGTTATCTTCTCGTCAAATTATTTATAAAAAATTAACAAACTTTGAAAAATTATTTTTGACCGAACTTCCTCTCTTTTTTATAAAAAGAACATTTCTTGTTAAAAATAATCGGACAAAATAAGAACATTTTCTCGTTGAAGTATCCACTGAAGAACAACGAGGCTCACCTGAACTTTCCTGAGTTTTATGAGGAAAAGAGAGTATAGTCATTGTTATTGTTATTGCAAGTGGTAACAGAACCAGTTTTTAACCTTTTTCTTAATCTGTTCTTGGTTGGTATGCTCGAAACATCTAACCATGAAGTTTTGTCTTTCCCATTAATCATATCAGGGACGCCATTTTTTGATCAATATAATTTCGAGGTATTTTGCCTCGTATCGCAGTGAATATATTTGGAAATTTCCAGTTCCCCATCATAGAGACATTGATCAGGAAATGAGAAGAATTCATGAATATTTCTAGCCATTTTTTTGATTTCGTTGAGGTTAAAACGGGGGATGGGAAAGCTGAGGGGTAAATGCGTTTTTTATAGAGAAATTTACCCTGGATAAATCATTAATTTTACTTCAAGTAACACATAACCTAAAGCAAAGATCATGGCGCGAAATGAAAACCTTTCTAAAAACAAATTTTTCGTTAACATATTTTTTAATTCCTCTAATACAGGCTTTACCATTTGCATATAATAAAAATAAAAAACTATTTCATGTAAAAACACTAGTATTTTGTTTGTTTATATATTTAAAAATCCAAACTGAAGTTGAAATCACGAAAAGCATTAATCATCTTCGGTTTGTTAATTTTTAAATAGACTTTTAGTTTGGGAAAAACACGTTTTTGTCTGGCATGGCCTCTGTGACATTTTCAATTTCTTACCTTTTAGTTCTAAAAATTGTATAATGAAATAATTTGGCAGGGCCCTAGAGACCTTTATTCTATATTCACTACTAGTTTCAGCAAATTCATGAACCGTTTCATGAAAATTACCTTGAGGCCAATTAGCCCTAACGATATCTATTGGCTCAGTTGTCAACAATATCGAGGAACTGTGAAAAGGGTGCAAAAACATTTTAACTTTGCCAAAATGACTTGGCGTTTAATGTTATCGTGTTTGCTGATAAATAATTCTGCATTATTAAAACAACGATTTTCTAAACCAATATTAAATTTGACGTTTAGTGACCGCACTCTCCAAAACCCGCTTTCTTATGTCTGAAGAGTACTCAATTTAACGGTTCAGTGATTTGAAGAAACTTTTTTGTTTTGCTTTCAATCTTAGCACCTGATCGTTTTACTGAAAACAAACAAAGCTAAAGGATCTATTCAAATGATTTTCCGTTCAACCGCTATTTCTCCTTTATTATATAAAAAACTTGAAAACTTGAAAACTCAAAACTATGAAAAAACGTGTTGAAACGGAATCGTGACAAAATAGTTTGTTTAGAAGTTCAGCTCCCCGTCTAGCAGAATTCAGCATTTCATCTGCTATTAATCACTTTTCTCTTGTTTGTTGCAATATCGTATCTTTAAAATAAGGACAAATAACATCAATAACATCACTATCACTTTCCGACTATCATTCGGAAGTCATTTTACAGGCAAAAGCAAGCAATTCGGATACCTTTCATTTTATCTTCGACTGGGGACAGCTAGCAGTTGGAAAACTCAAAGAATCATTATACGCAATAAACTTACATCACGTGTGTTTCTTCTTTGTTCTCGAACCAATTAAATATTAGAAATGCGTAAAATTTCTGTGTGGAATGTATCATTGAAAAGCCGAACCAATCAGGACGTCCCATGGGAGGCAAATAGACAAGTTCGTCTATTTCCCTCCGGGCTTTTGAATTCATTTCGTAGTGACGCGCTCTTCAAGCGAATGTTCTTCTCGAAGCCTGGCTGAAAGCTTGTAACATTTAATATATTGAGGTGCCGCTGGAATAGTTTGACTTTAGCAAAACTGGCAAAGGCAAGAAAGATGCCGCGCGGAGATCGAGAATCGCGCGATCTCCTTAGAAGTCATCAACGATACGAACGTGATCGGGAAAGAGATCGAGAAATGAACACTGGAAGCCAAGAACTCGATGAAGGTGTTATAGAAGTTCAAGTTATTCCACAAGATGATAATTGGGGTGAAACTGCTACCAGCATCACAGAAACTGCTACTTCAATTGTTACATTGAGTGAGGAAGATTTGAGCGAAACCGGCAAAGTGAAGGGTCGTTTTTCATTTCCTTTCAAACGCTACTGCAAGATCGTGGTTTTACTTTTATTGGCTTTAATTTCTGTTGTATCACCGATATTGTTTGTAGTGTTACCGGTAGTGATATTAAAGCTGCCTCTGTGTGGAACTCAATGTGATGGCCTTCTCATCAGCTTCGCCATCAAAGAACTAGTTTTAATTGTTGGCATTTGGGCATTGTTTTGGCGCAAGCCGCGAGTTTCAATGCCTCGCGTGTTTATTCTACGCACAGCAATGGTGGTGCTGATATTCGCAGTAATAGTATGTTATTGGCTTTTTTATGGCTTGAGAATTCTATTCAGCAAAGAACAAAACTCAAGCTTCTTGGAAATTCTGCAGTTTGCGTTGACTTTGCTGGACACACTATTGTTCATACATTATTTGGCGGTTGTTTTGTTGTGGCTTCGCCAAACCGATTCCGAGTTCACTGTTAAAGTTGTTAGGAGTACAGACGGCGTAAGCAAGTACTATAATGTGGGCCGTCTTTCAATCCAGAGGACTGCTGTGTTTGTACTTGAAATGTATTACAAAGATTTCCCGGAGTATAATCCGTACTTGATGCAAGTTCCAGCTAGAGCGAATACGAAGCATTTCTCCAATTTGAAGTTTTATGATATCGACGGTGGTGCCGTGAATGACAACAAGGGAGTGAATGCTCGCACAAAAGCCATTATAACAGCTTCGTCGCAGAGAAAACGCGAGCCGGGCAGAAATGACCGATTCTACGAGGAGGCAGAATTCGAGAGAAAGTTAAAACGAAGGAAAGCCCGTCTTGTTAGCGTTACGGAGGAGGCTTTCGGTCATATAAAAAAGATACAGTTTGAAAGAGGTCCTTGTTGCCCAATGGACCCCGAGGAAGCGGCACAATCTCTGTTTCCTTCCTTTGCTCGGCCCTTACAGAAATATTTGAGAACAATTAGGCAACATCACCGGTACAGCATGGATCAGATTATCAAACATTTAGCTCATTGCTTGACTTTTGATATGTCTCCAAAGGCTTTTTTAGAACGCTATATTAATGAGCAACCCTGCATAGAATTTTCAAACAATCGCGGAGACCAGTCATGGAGTCTAGTGTGCGAGGAGCAAGTAACAAAATATCTGTCCTCCTCTACTGTTTTTCAATTGAAAACTGAGGAATTATCCCTGATTGTCACAGTGAACAGACTTCCTAACTTTGATGTTTCTGAGGACATATTTGATTTTGAAAGCAATAAGTTCGTTATGCGACTGAACTCAGAAACTTCAGTGTAATGTAAGAGTTATTAATTGAGCGGATTGGTTTGTATATGTAAATATATCTGAGTCTTTTGAATCGGTTGGGAATATTAGTTCGTACTCACTAAGGAATGGAATGTTTATTGATTTTAAGGAAAATCTTCGAAGTTTGTTGGGTAACAAGAATTCAGTTTTCAACACAGACATTATCATTGTTTGGTTGCATCATATTTAAGTGGTTTTGTGTTTCCAGTGATTTGGTAAAATGCAACTGAACAAACAACAATTTAATAGAACCAGGTTTTGTTTCCAGAGGCTAAACTGAGTCGTTCTATTATTGAAACTGATATAATTTTATAACTCGCATAAATCTTTATTTTTCCATACTCGCATTAGCCTTCTAGGATTCAAAACGTGTAAAAATTTAAATTAGATTAGGTCAAAATCTCGTAGACTTCAAAAGGATAAGCTTCACGTCAAAGTGTGTTTTTCATTAAACCAAAAATGTATTCATCGAGTCATACGTGAGTTCTGTTAATAAAAAATAATGAGGTATGTTGGTATTTCCTCCACTTTATAAATGAATTATGATAAAATTATTATATTTTTTTAGTGGATTCGAGTTTTTAGGTGTAAAGAGAGTGTAAAAGTTTGTAAAAACTCGTTGGCTTGACAGCAGTCGCAACGGAATTCAATTTATGTCAAGTTTAGGCGATTGGTGATAATTCAGTTATATTATTTGTTGTTTGGTTTCAGGAATCGAAATTAGATGAACAATGTCTTGAAAAACAGTTTAAATTAAAATCCCCGCTTTCAAAGGAAACAAAGACAGTGCTATGAAAGTAGGTTTTTAAAAGAGTTGATTTGTAGACCTCTATGAATAAAGCTTTTAAATGCAAATAATTATAGGGTTTCAAACTTATAAATAAGTGACCATAGGAAAAATAAACTTCCCATGTAACGCTGTTTGTTCTCAATCAATTTAAAACTAAAGATAAGCGTATGTAATTTCATGATTAACAGATGGCAGACTTGAAGCAACAGATTTTTTCAAAAAAACTGTCAAACGACTGTCGGATTCTTTGAATAATACGATACTGTTTACCAACAAAAAACTTACTCCACGAACGTTAGGATTTATGTGTTTCACTAAACAATAATCTTTAATTTTGTTTTCAATTTTACTTTTAGTCCAAAAAGAAAAGAAAAACTGCAATAAAATAATGGCCGTGTATTGTGGTGTGAAAGACGAGTCAGTTAATCTATTCTTCAACATTTAGAAAATTGAGAAGAGAGTTGACAGCGCCTGGTTGAGCTATGAAAAGAGACAACCCGCTGCGAAAAAAAACACAACCAAAAATACTTTTTTTGCGCGCTATTATGGTGCTGAATATCAAATCACAGATTGTGAGAAATCCATTGAATGGACTTGTCAAGATGCTATTGACCCATTTAGCTATTTCAAATACTTACGAATTGTTAGAAAACCTAATTAGATAATAGATTAAAACAAGGATTAGCCCGACCATGAGTAAATAGTTTGAGCACAACAGGCGGTCATTAACAAAGTGCCTTGCGCTAATGATTACTAACTGGAACATCGAGTGAATGTTTCAAAGGAAAACACAGCGAGACATGACAGAATGACAGATGAGAAATACGCGATCTGGTACTGATAAAATACCACTGGGAAACTAGAATTGTGTGTTTTTAGGTGATTTACAAGGCGGCGTCAGAATTACTGCAACAAGAAAGCGGTAGCTGATAAAAGGTCATTTGCCAGTATTCATTGATTCAGTAAAGTCGTTATCAGATGTAAAAGTGATCGAAAAATAAATACACTTTAGAATGAAATGCCGTATTAAATGACTCAGATAAAGTAACTTTCAAGCATTTATTACTAGCGTACCGGCCAGCAGTAGAGCACATTTTAAAGTTTGTTAGTGGTGGCATGTGCATTAAAGGAAAAAACACTCCTGTGACAGTGACAGTCTAACCATATCCCCCATCTCTCCTGCTGTAACGTAACCGACGGCATTTGGGAGGAAAGGGTCTTTCTTTAAGAAATTCGCATTATTTTCCGTTTTTGCCAACAGGTTGGAACTTAGTAACCGACCGGAGGAAAAAGATGTGCATGGGAGTCTAGGAGGGTACGGGTGGATGTTGCTCTGCGGGATAAGATGGGGTGAGTTTGTTGCTTCCCGGAAAAAATTGTGTGGTTATGTTGCTCTCTGGAAAAAGATGGTTCGGGTATGTTTTGCTATTTCACATTGCCATAGATAAGTAAACTAATTGTGGACACCTAGCTATACCAAAACAAGTTTATATATGACAAAAGTTTGTACCCTCGCCTCTAGTTCTCCCCTCTGAAAGCGATGATAAATTAATTTTCATATCATGAACTAACCTAAAGTATAAGGAGAAAATATATGACAAATATATAATTGTTATTGAAAGTATGCAAAATACCACTAGGGACTTAAAAGAAATTTTGTTAACGCGGAAGGATACTGGGCGGCACAATTGAATACCTTGCAGCCATTTGGGCTCAATAAAAGGTGCGAATTTCGATCTAGTAAACGTATTAATTATAAACGCAAATGATGCAAACTTACTTGACCAGAGAGTTCCTATTGTTATTATTGTTATTTATAGTTTTTTATTCATATTATAATTAGTTTAGTCTTATATATACTTCAATCGAATGCAACATAGTCCATTTTATTTTAGATTTTTAACTGTATTTTTATATTTTTAGATTTTTAACTGAGGAAGGCAGAATTGCCGAAACGTTTTTAATAAACCATGGACCTTTGAGAAGTTTAGTTTTCTCTTTTCCATTTATTCAACTTTTAGACGTTCGTATATATATATATATAGCTGGAAAATTATTTATTTCTATTTATTACCCAAATAAAAAAGGTATTCCTTTGTTAAAATTGTTGGTTTTCAACAGAATTTGATTTTCTACGAATGTGACCTTAATGCGCTGGTTATTGTTCACCTTTGATCTAGCTAATCGTGTTCCCATGCAAACATAGCATAACAACAGTTCAAATGTAAGTTCTTTTTTTGTCGTTTCATCGGATAATTAAGTACACCGACACCGTGTACAAAGTCTTCAAAATCGATACATTTCCTTTATAATCTTGATATTCGTGGCCAAATTGAATACTAATAATGAACGATTAGTTTTGACAGAATCATTATCGAAACTGTGCGGAGTTTCACAATTCCTGGCGATTTTTTCCGTTTCCCAGAGAAGAATAGTATACAGATGTTTCCAGTTTCAGAAAGACCTTTCTTCGCTAAAAAGTATTTTAATGTTTCTAAATATTATAAGATGCTTTACACCTAAAGTTTTCAGTGCTTTACATCATGCAAGGCAGCTTTCAGTTTTGTTATTGATACAAACTAGTGCTTTTACTGACAGATTTATCAAACACAGAACTCAATATGCAGCTAACGGCAAAAAGTTATTTTTTGCGCGTTTTTTTTTTTTTTTTTTGCATTTTTGTTTACGTAAACGGAGCTCGATCTGCTAAATTCGCAAAAATTTGAAACGCTTCGGAATCGTCAGTGAAAAAGACCTGTTTTACATTACGAATATGTGCAATCACATTCTAAAATTGTTTCAATGCGCAAGCAAAATTTTTTCTGTAAGCTACTCAGGAAGATTTGCCACTACGCAAAAGTTTATCACTTACATATCTCATATGTCCTGTCTTTAACCGAACGATCGCCAGGGGCTAACCGTAGTTTGGCTTTGCGGAATATATATAAAGGGTCGTTATCCTAGATATTTTGAATGAAATAATGCTATGCAAAGGTCAAAACACCTGTTCATATTTGCTTGCTGTAACGACCAATAGAATATAAGTATTTTACCGACGTCACTATTTACTTACAGGTATTTGCACTGAATACCAACAATTGAATAAAAGAAACATAATTCATGCTGTACAAGACAGGTTTGGATCATTTCCAACATGGAGTACGATATTACTTTGAAAGTAATCAATAAAGTATTAAACGATTTCAAGAATATAACTATAAAAATGCTAACAAAAACAATGTCGCTGAACTAGATCAT
Source organism: Zoanthus solanderi (assembly GCA_024336925.2). Classification (NCBI taxonomy): domain Eukaryota; kingdom Metazoa; phylum Cnidaria; class Anthozoa; order Zoantharia; family Zoanthidae; genus Zoanthus; species Zoanthus solanderi. The sequence continues at coordinate 1,969 of JANCMA020050605.1, read as the reverse complement.
TATTTTACAATGTGTAACAAATTGGTCGAATGGCCGGCTATGAAAAGCTTTACTATAAACTGGGGAAGAAGCGGAAAAAAGAGACTGAATACTCACGTTGCAATAGTAACACCTTAAGTCTGTTTATTTTGCGAAACAACTATAAACCCTACAAGAATTCGATAACTATTTCAAAATTTCAATACATGAGCAAACCAGAGTCCGATAGAAAATAAAGTTATTTCTATAAAGCAGCTAATACAGAATCATCTCGTGAGTATTAGAATTTACCTTTCATGATTCCGCATTGTTTCCTTGTCCTAATGAGCCTAAAGCTCAACATTTAAATTTATTGAAGATGCCGTGACGAGTCTTACAAGAACTATACAGTTTCTGTGGTGTTTTTAAGTGGCTGGGGATTAAATTATCATAAGCTCGGGCAGTGCCGAAAAGGAAATGCCAGCTTTAGTTCGATTAGTAAAGTTATCTGGTTTATGTTTTATAAGTAAATTTGACACTAATGCGATTGAAACCGCAATATATGGCTTTGTCAATATATTTGAGAAGGACCATATTGTATTAGCAGGTTTATCTCGATCATTATTTGAAATATGCGTAGAAAAATAACAAGTTTCAATGTTGGTATTTCTATTATCTCCAAAGATAACGAATTATCCCTGCATGCAATCCATCGATAGCGGATAGGAAAAAAAACACTTCAGCGGCCTTACTGTTTTATCTTGTCTGACGCTATTTTTGTCATCTATATTTTAATTTTACCCAGCTAGTTTGGTACAGCCATGACAACGTAATTAGCATCTAGGCCCATTTGTTCAAAAGCCGATTAGCACAAACCCATAGGGTTAAATTTTTAACCCATGTTCTTATTTCCAAAGTTACAGAGACATACTTGAGTTAATTTTGGTATGAACAAGTTTTAATTTTGGTATGAACAAGTTTTTTTTTGTTTTTTTTTTTACATAATCATAAAAAGAATCACAAACCTTTTCTTAGAGAAGAAATTTCTGCTTGCAATTTTGCTTGCATTTTTGCTTATCCCAGGGTTAAATTTAACCAGCTTTTGAACAACCCAGCCCTGGCCGGACTAGCCTAAGCTATGTCTTACTCACAGTACACTGGGATCTGAAGTATTTATGCATTATTTCAGTATATTATGCAGTATTTATGCATTATTGTTTCTGGCCCTGGCAAAATCTTTATGCCGTTAATTCTTAAACAACTTTGACAAAATACCAAAAGTGAAAATCATTTCTATTATTCTCTTTTTTAAAAACATTGATGTTTGTTACATAGACAAGTCAGTTAGAGGAGATTAGGGACACGTTTTGGAATAAACACTTCTAAAATTGTAAACGGGAAGACGTAAAATGTTATCACGCACGGCTAACAACGCTTTAACAGCTGTTTGAATGAAGTAGGATCCAGGAAGACTGTAGAGATATCGATGCTATTGATTTTATAGCGTTGAATGTGATTGAGAAGGACAGACTGAAATGAAGGACTTTTATGTACTTCACTATTTGATCAATCAGATATCATTTTGGAACATGCAATGATCACCCGTTACGTTAGAATCTGCAAGAAAAACTGTGTTTCTCCTTTTAAAAAACACTTTCCTATTTGTCACTCGCTGCAGCACCTAATGTTTAATTCAACTTTTATACATATCTTCTTTTGTTCTTTCTTTCAAAGTCGTCAGTTTGTCATTGTGTTCAAGCAATGTAAAAATTATAAGTTATTACAATCTCCGCTGCTAAATCAGTAAATAACAGGCATTGTGATGTATGCTGTAATTGAGCAAATAATTAAGTATCGCAGTTCCGAATGCACTCAGCTAGTAAGAAGCAGGTGTTCTAACTTTGCATGTTTGAAACCAAATTAGATTTAGAGTGAATAATCGACTATTTTTTTTTTCTTTTCTTCTATTTTTTTTTTGTTACATTAGTTTTCTAACGAAAAAAGACTTGGT
>JANCMA020050503.1:0-16144 GCA_024336925.2 Zoanthus solanderi | reverse complement strand
CATGTTTCGGCAGTTACAACTGCCATCATCAGAGTAATAAAGGACTGAGTGGATACAAATTAGTAGTGAACGGTAATGAACATAAATACTAATGAGAAAGCTACATCTTAAATATTAATAACAGTTGATGGCAGTTGGAATTGCCGAAACATGTCAGTTTTAAAATTTAAAAGTGTCGTAATTTTCGTTAAATTAGTTATACGCTTGCTTTTATCACGTTATTTCCAACTATAGTTTCAAAAGTGAATGATATATGCATATCGTGTGTCTCGAGAAACTTTCTCGAGGCTGCTTTTGATAACGTCACTATTACTACTGATATTATCACAAGTGACAATAAGGATCTTTCGATCCGAGTACGAGAGTAAGATAACTGGCTAGCACATTGAGCCCCCCAGGGGACCCATGCACTCAATTATTTTTATAACGAGGGGCTCCAAAGGATTTTTTGGGTCTAAAATTTTTGACAAAAGAACTATTTTGGGTCTATGAAAAATTCAATGTCGATTCATGATCACGGTTGATAAGTCTTCGCAGATCCTACTTATCATGGCATTTCGAACACTACCTTTCTGCAGTATAGACTGTATACAGTATATACTAGGTGGGCGGAAAAACGCATATCACGGAATTTTCTGTAATCCCGGCCATAATAACTTTCCATTCGAGCACCTTGAGTAATTTTAGGCTTAGGGTTAGGGTCAGGGTCAGGGTTTAAGCCGGCAACCTTCCTTCGCTGTAAAAAATCCAAGTTCGCGATTGGTCAAAATTAGTCATGTGATTTCAGTTTATCTGTTACTAACCGGCATGACCGTGCGGTTGTAAAATGTTAACCTTTGTTTCTTGGTTTAACCCATGGCTTGAAAATGGAGAATCTTCAATAAATTGAAACCACTGAATACATGAATCAAAATGATTTTTATTGCATGAGCTTTTACTCCAGTGAATGTTGTTATTTATCAAAGTATACATTCAAATGATTTGGCGGGCTTTTTGACACACATCCGGATCGAAATTTTTCCGTAAACAAACCACTCACATCCAGTTACTTACCCTTGAAATAAAATACAATGAACCTGAGTGTTGGTAACGATAATGGTTCATTTCTTACCCATTGCAGAACATAATACTGAACTGAGTGAACAGGAATTGCGCCAAAACGAAACTGCAGGCACATAGAGTCAAGGAAATTGTTGAACTATCACCTCGATAAAAGGTGATAGTGGGCGCCCTGTGCAGCGTGCTTCTTCTTCTTATCTTTGTTAAAAGGAGTTAGCAAACACGACTGTCCTGTATGGTTAAAATAGATTTAGATAAATGCACCATAGATGGAGATAAGGTTGTTAATTTTTCTATTTCCAAAAAAAAAAGAAGTACTTATACTGTTTACATAAAAGGAACAAACTCTTAAAACAGTTTGCATAAACACTCTATTTTATATATAGAAAAATATTGTTTTCTGGCCTAGGCTTAATATTCTTGTGGATAGTAGCGTCTAGTGGTTTGTGATCCAGCTCACTAGCTTGTTTTAAAGCCTAGACACTGACCCTGGTTAGAGGGTGCATGTGAGTGTTTTGTTTACAAATTGACGCACGCAGTAGTTACATAATAAACAATAAATTTTGATACTGCACGAAGCGAAGCCGAGTGCAGCATTTACATTTTCGAGTTCATTGTGTGGTTAGCATGTCTATTACTACTACTTAAGTTTTACAGTGGCGAGGTTTGTTTGACTTTGAGGGAAGGTTTCCGATGCCCGTGCCAACTTCAAATAGCTCGCAATTTCGGGGAATTTAAGAGCGAGTACACAGAAAATCGAGCAAACCGTAGCCACAGCTCATAACCTAATCTACCCTCATGTCAGTTTATAACAATGTATTTATGAATTTATAACACTACTGGTGTTAAAATTTCAAAATGCGACCGAGTTTGGAAAATTATTTGAGATTCTCAATTTCACCCATCTGCGAGTCTAAAATTACCAGCCAGACAAGAAACACATTTCAGTAAGTTTCATCTAATTCCATTCACCATCACCTGCTTAACATATATATGTATATGATGGTGAATGGAATTAGATGAGACTCAGACAGGAGATTATAAAGAATTAATACCAAGACACAGTGAGTATTTAATTAAATTTTTTTGAGATTTAAGGTAAAAAATCGAAAGTTTAAAAGTCTCCATATAATCCCTTGTAAATCAACACTAACTAGTATTCCTTCGTGACGGGAGCTTGGGCTACCTGTGGCTGAACGTTCTAATCAGTTTTCGGGATATCAGCCTCAAATGTTCTTAAACATGTTCTTAAAATATCTTTACTGATTGTAGACAATATAAATAATACATGTACCGTGTGTGGTACATTTGTGTATACATTGATTTGTACATGTACTTTGTACTGTATCAAATTTTAGAATACAGTAGCTAGTAAGAAAGAAAACAAGAGATATAACTGTAAGAATTGCGATTTGGTAAATGAAAACACATGTGATGTAAAATTGTTATCTGCGAACTTTAGTCAAGAAGCCCACCGAAACGCAAAATTTTTAATAACACTGTATGAATTATTTGCAATAGGTTATCATCATAAATAAATGTTCTTCACCTTTTCTCAGCCTCAGCATGTTCTTAACTTGCTCTTAATATTTTGACGATTTTCAGCCTCGTGTTCTTCTAAAAAAGATTCTTATAAAAAAAAAAGAGTGAATTGTAATGATTATGATTAATTGGTAACAGGACTTCGTATCGTCCAATTCTGTCTGTAATCATACTCGTGAATTAACAAATCGGACTCCTCCATCGCGATCGTCCAATTTTGTTAATCACTCGTATGATTACAAACAGAAATGGACTACACTCTCAGTCCTATTACCATTATAAATCTTTGTACGGTATGAGGAATTAAGTCAGTCTAGTAGTTGTTTATAATATCAGCCTCAGATAATAAAATATTCAATTTGAATGTTCCTTTAATTATTGTTAAATGGAGCCATTTCGAAGCTAAGTCACTTATCTTTATTATAAATACTAAAAGCTTTATAAATGGTGTTTTTATTTCTTGCGCTACATCGCGTAAATGTAACGGCAAAAATTTATGTTTTGCTTACTCGCGGAAAACTTATCGCAACATATTTTGATTATTAATATATGTTTCCAGCTGTGCCTTGTTGACAATGCCAAAAAGAGTCGAAACAACTGTCCATGACAGCTAATATTCAGGCTAATTGTTTTTTGGGGGATAGATTTAAGAGGTAATGCCCGCTACCAACGTGGTCTTAGTGTCCATTTTAGTGGCTTCATGTTAGATACAAGTACTAGTACGTATGTGCTATGAGCCACTTGATGGTTTTCCTTAAGCCACATCCCAGAAGCATTGCGCTTCACTGTATCACTTATTATCTTTTGTGAGAACTTAAACTTGTTTGTTAGCTCTGCCTTACTGATGGCCAAAACCGAACTAGCCCATCAGGGTTAATTCTTGGCGTTCTACTAAACCAAAACAGTCGTTCGTGGCTGCTAACATCCAGGCTCACTATTTTTCTAAGGTATTTTTAAGGGGTAAAGTCTGCTACCAATGTGGCCACAGTGCCAATTTTAGTGGCTTCAAGTTTACTAATACTAATAGGGACCTTAAGCAATGAGGACTTCGACGCCGACGACGACGGCAAAGAACAATAGTAAATACAATAACTGCACGTTGGAATGCACAGAGTTGAGCACCTGCACGGAGTTGTCGCTAAAATTACAACGTGAAAAGACCTTTTTTAAAGTTGTTGAGAGTACGAGGACGTAACAGCAAAAACTTTCTCAGTATTTGTTTACCGTCATGGAGAAACATTCCATCGTTTTTCTATTCACAAAATTTATAGCAAAGAAACAAATCCCTAATGACCTTCACAAAGAAGTAGAGAGCGAACCAGAAAGGTGATTTTTCTGAGCCGTCTTCGTTCGCGTTCCCGTCCTCGTTGCTTAAGGTCCCTAATAGGACTCCAGACGCAGCTGCTATAGTTTAGTCTTCTATAGCTAATTAACGTTTATTGTTTACGTATAGCGAATCTCTTTTGATCTTAACATGTGGGTCTTTGTTTCCAACTAAATAAGTTAAAACGCGCTCATAAGTTTTGCCTCTTTTTACTACCGCTGCACGCTGTTGTAGGAGTAAGCTGGTCCTCTGTGCTGGCTGAAGTTTAGCCACGCCGGCTTTGCCGAGGCCAGGACAGAGGCCAATAAAGTAAATTAAAGAAGTTGAAAGTAGAGAGCTAGTTCGCCGTTATACCACTATTACTTACAAAATCTTTCCTCCTTTTGTCGAAATAGAGACTAACATATTCGGATCCTAAAATATCTCCAAGAAGCTCGTTTGTGTATGCCACGCAAGTCTTCCATCTTTTTTTTTGGCCGTGCGACCCCAGGACGCTGTCTCTGTATTTGATTCGTGCTTTGCGGAAACGTTTCGAAAGAAATGACACTTCATCTTGTACTACGTTCCATATCAGATAGTTGGACAGAATTCTACAGAAAATTAGAGAACTTTAATTGTTGCTACCTATAATTTATTCTGATGAGAAAACACTACAGGATATTAGAAATAAAGTTGTCGGTTTGGAAAAAACAATGAAATTAGAGAAAACTTAAGACGGTTTGATAAAAAAAGGATAACTATGTCTTTTCTTCGGTCTCAAACACAGAAATAAATAATGGCCAATGTCTTATTGGAAAAACTTAAGAATAATGGTGGTTGACATGGCCATAATTAAAAAAAAATTATCCCAAAAAGGTCTTCTCAAGGTGTAGATAGTTTTCTATGTCATATTTTAAAAAATCTTTCCCCGTCCGATTTAAGAATCATTACTGGCACGACCCAGATTCTGTTTAGTCTACAAATCAACAATTCTGCGATTAAAAGTGCTTTGCAAAAAACGTTTTCCCCGATAATATGAGCTTAATGTAAAGTTGTATGGTAATGACAAGAATGTAAAGTTGTATGGTAATGACAAGAATGTAAAGTTGTATGGTAATGATAAGAATGTAAAGTTATATGGTAATGATCAATAACAATTTCTGAGTATTATTGGTTTGTAAAAAGAAGACAGAAGTTAGTATATATGGTAATGACAAGAATGTAAAGTTGTATGGTAATGACAAGAATGTAAAGTTGTATGGTAATGACAAGAATGCAAACAATAACGGCAAATTAAAGTTTCACGAGAGTAAGTAAAACTTTTTAGCGTTTTGTAAATCATTTTAAACTAAACAATTGATTTCGGTTCATGAACTATAAAAAAGGGATGGGCTTAACACTCCATAGACGACTTTGGTCTGTTCATATTCATTGTGTAGTTTTATTGAAGTTTAATCTTGCACCGTCTACTACATGTTATTGAAAAGTAACTGGAAAAATTTCAACCCCGACCCCTCCCCCCCCACTCTCCTTGGATCCCGTCATGGAAATACTAAAATCACAGTTAAATATTCTAATTTATTGGAATGTATATAATATTTGGCTCAAGCAAAACTTCATACCTTTTGGGTGTTCTTGCAACAATCTTCATCATACTCTTGAGGTAAGGTACAGCCGGTGCTAAGATCTCCTCTTCTCCACGCAACTTGACTGGGTCGAACAGCTTGTTCAAATAGTTCAGCCATGGAAACTAGAGTAGAGACCAATAAACAATCGTTTCAAGTATTTTCTCTTCAATTATGATAAAATGCCTACCTTGATATAGACCGTACTGCAGAAAGATTGTGTACGAAATACCGTGATAAGCGACATCTGCGAAGACCTATCAACCATAAAAATGAACAAAAACGAAAAAGGACGCAATAGCTGTACAAATATGTCTGCGGTTGCAGTTTCTGGTTTTGTCCGAGCTCCTACTCATATTGGTTCACTACCAAGTTAATTTTCACTTAGCACATCAGCCTTTCACTTATTATTCCTGACTACCTTAATAACCAAATTTTTGCTACCCATAATGCATTTGTATTTCAGTTTGTTTTGTGGTTCTTAAAAGTTGCAAATTGAAAAGAGTTTAACGAAATAAGAAGTATAAATTTTCATAATCAACAATCGAGACAATAGCCCTTGAGGCTGTAGGCCGAATGGGCTATTCAAACTCGTAGTCCATGAGACCGAGAGGTCTAATTGTTTTAGTATAAAAGTTTTACAGGAAAAGATATAAAAGTTACTCTTTGCTTTATCAAACCTTAACAGTTGAAGATTACGATTTTTGTGATGATAATGAAGATGGTGATGATGATGATAATGAGGATGATAATGCTTATGAACATAATAATGATGAAGCTCCCGAGAGTGATGATGATGATGCTGGTAATGATGGTGATGATGATGATGATGATGAAGATGATGATGCTGGTAATGATGGTGATGATGATGATGATGATGATGATGGTGATGGTGATGGTGATGATGATGGTGATGGTGATGGTGATGGTGATGATGATGATGATGATGATGATGATGATGATGATGATGGTAATGATGATGATGCGTTAACGGGTTCTCGGGCTCTAACCTAGATTACTAGTTATAACATTAATAAACAGACAGAGGAATACTTTGACCAACCAGGGGAACTTCTTTCGCTAGTTTGTTGATAGTAATCCTGTTGAACCACGTGTCCGTCTTATCTGCATCAGGAATACTTACCTACAATGGAAGTACAAAATTTACGATCATACTCGTTTATAACTGTTTTTAAAAACAAGTTTAAGTCTAGTTAAAGCAAAACTTATGATCCTGATCAACGTAAGCAAGAAGCTGACAGAGCAAAGCTTAGTCTGACGAAAGGCAAACGATAGGATCGTCAGCTTCTTTAATTACTTTAGTCCAATATCATAAACATTTTAACATAAAATTGTTTAAATAACAAAGTAAAAGTTAGAAATAATTGTCTCATCGAGTGCCAGGGGCTTCAATTTCGAATGCTTAAAGACATAAGTTATACATGCAGGTAAAACAGAAAATTTGCATTAGTTACTATTTATCCTCAGGAAAATTGTATGCAATTCCACTATGGTTTCGGGTCCATTAAGTCCCGTACCAACTGCAAAACCAATTATGAGGAGCCACAAGGTTCACTCGAACACGACTTTGTAAAGGCCACTGGCAAGTAGCCAATCGAAAACATCAATTTCTAATGGTTGCACAGTCCCCTAATTGGCTGAGCTATAGTTAGTTCAGAGAACCATTTAAGAACGAGTTTTATCAAAAATAAAATTGTAATAATATCAAATTAAGCAGGTGCGTTCGATAAGTTTGTATGGTTTGGGTAATTTATGAATGGAACAGATGATGGTGAATCAATACGTGCAAGCTTGTATGAAGTAGATCATTTCCAAATTTGCAGTTGCCGCCGCTGACTACAATGACAACGGATTCAGTTTGTACAGTCATAGCCTCGATATGAAGTTAAATATTCCTAAATGTCAAAATAGTTTTACACTATTAAAACTTTGTGTATCGTCGGACGTGTGACTTCTCGTTCTCGCTCTCTGTCTCTCTCACTAGTATTCTTGAATAATTAACAACAAAACGAGGCTAAGACTGCGTAATATAAATCTGCAGTCATTTATATCAGCCGCTTTCAGGAAGTCGAATACCACGTGTTAGCGCGTACTGAGTGTGCACTGTTCTCTCAGCCCGGGGTTACTTCCTAGTAAAAGGTTAATGGGGATATGCCGCTGGATGGGGTCGCATTTTCATGACTGGATTGACTATGAGTGGGTTACATTTTTAGTAGAGTTAATAGAATGGAGTGGCACGTTTTCGGGATTTCTGGAATGAGAACATTCGAATAAGCAGGGTTGTAAAAATAGGAAGATTCGCGTTAAAAAATAGTTCCTGCTGTTGTTTTAATATTTAACAGTCGGCTCGCACTAAATTCTGTTCTTGAAATCACAACTTAAACATTACCACTTGCCCAATTTCTAGGATCGTGAAAATGACATTTGCCCAAAAGTGACTAAGATGGGGTCCATAACTGGCTACAGAATAGACTATAATGGGGTAGGGGTTCTGAGAGGCCAGCGACACAAACCCTGACTGTCAGTTATCAATGATAGAAAATACAAGAAGAACACGAATAACATGTCGTAGTTATTTGCCAAAACTCTATTCACAACAAATTGGCAAAGATAACTCGAACTAAAGTGAACTAGTTTCATGACCGAAATATGCTCCTACGATATTATTGTTCGGGCGGTTATTTTGAATCTCAAAATGTTCTTCTCGAGCATATAGCAGCCACAAGACCCTCAACACACAGCAATAAATACGTTTTTTTTAATCTTTCCCCTTGTCAAACACTTCAAGTATAAAAGAGATTTCCTTACGTTCGCCAGCTCTTTCTCAAATGCAATCAGTTCATCGGCTTCCTTCTCAAGGCTCCCATCTCCTCCGAGAAGTTCACCAACATCAACAAAAAACTGCTTGTAAGCTTTGATAATCTAGAAAGAAAAAATACAACAAAACAAAAATTTTATTGTTAACTTTTTTTAATGTTCAACGATTGATTTCCATATTCCGGCTAAGAAAATTGGAATATTAATAATTATTCCAGCCGTTTTGGAGAAATGACGTGTTTCATTCACATTTCAACCAAACAATTGCGGCTTTGCACCTGACGTCATGGCTACCATGTTGGTGTACTCTTAACAAAGAATCTTGATTATTTCTTTTGTTTGGGACATCAACATGGCCGCTATGTCTATTGTCTTTTGTGTCTCTCGGGATTGTGTGAAAACCAAGAATTGTTGGATGACTCACCTTGGGGTTGTCAAAGTACACTTCCCGCGACAAACTTGGCCCAGCCTGGTCGACCTAGAACAATTAAAAGATCAGCGGTGCAATATAAACGAGAACTGCACAAAATATATGCAGCACAACAGCTATTTATATCAAAGCCATATTTTTTTCTAAGCTAATATCGCATCAATCCCACATTGGTTTGGTATTACTATAACATCTGAACAGAAATTTTTCTTGTTTCGAACAGATAGTTTAAAAAAATAAGGGGCTGTGTTTTATTTAAAAACGTTACATCGAGTCTGAAACAAATTAAATTTGTACGTTAATTCTTTACCATACCAAAATGGTTTAACCAAAATTCCAGAGGGGACTAAAAAGTCATCATTGAAAAAATAAACTAAGCCCAAAAGTTTCACACTTCAATTTTCTAATAAGGAAGTTCAATTTTAGGGACGAGACTGGATGTTCATATAGAATATAAGAACATCCAGAATAAAAATATTTAACGTTCTTAAAATATACTTATACATTAATTTGCCCGCTCTTTCAACGCAAGATTCCACGGCCTAAAAAGAATTTAATTCGCTGGGGGCCAAAGCATTAACGCGCGATATTTACGGCAATTTTAACTACAATTTTCTTGGCGAGTTTGATGGCGAGAAAAAGTGAAGCGAGTTTGTCTTGTGCAAACACTCGTACCTTCTCCACTCAACAATTAAAATTTCTTCATCTTCATTCTTCCAGTTTTTTTGGACAATCATTATCTCCGTTTATTTTTTTTCTGCCATCGTTATTTTGACCGGAAGCAGCAACAAATTTTCTTTGGGGACCCTTGGTGTTACATTTTGCAGTAAATCGCGGTGAAATTTAAAAATGTTCAAAACATTGAATATGCACAATCGCAGTAAAATTGCGGGATGTTCATATGCGCGAATGTTTTTAGCCGTCTAAATCGCCAAAAAAATCGCACCTAGAATCGCCGTAAATATCGTACGTGTGAACGGGCCTTTAAGGCGACATGCAAAAACTTGCTCGAAACATGCAGTGGAGTCCAAAACAAAACGAAACGCAATGTTTTCGGCCTAAAAAATTAATTAGTGCACATCTAATGTTGTAACAAATATCTTCACTCATATTTATTTGAAACAGTTTGCTAAGCAATCAGCAGAGACGTTTTGAAGTTTGCTGATCGACACTAGTCATTAACACGCCTCAGCCCCAAGAAGTCGAAGTATTTTAAGATCAGCCGGCCGTACGAAAATCGCACATGCATGGATAGCGTTAAGCCAAAAGATCGCATGCAAAAAGATTAGCATGCGCTCAATTTCTGCGAAAACAATAATCGTATTAATAATTAATAATCGTGAACATTTGTTTATATTTAATCAACTGGAAACAGAACTTCACTTTCTTTAGCCGCTACTCCGACTAGCAGCTACCGCTAAGAGCCATTGAGCAAGACAAAAACACAAGGACGAAAGAAAAGATGTGCCAACACTAGGAACGACCGCCATTATCCTAAATAGATGGTGCTGTGATTGGCTAAAATAGAAATAGCCGATTAATTATTTCGCTTCTCTGATTGGCCTATTGAAGATTGCCTATTCTTAACTTAAACTACGCTGAAACCAAGACAATTTTCACTGGAGCTCGTACCGCACATACACACGGTTCTATGAGCTGTCGCCTCGCTATCCTCGCCTTTTCGCCGGCTCGGCTGCCTTGTTGGCAAAAATAATTACAATTGTAAAAGAGAAAATTTGAATCCCTATTGCGAAACGAGCTTTATTGTCTAAGAATAACGAGGTTTGCCATATGATAATCGCTTATCTTCAAAGTTGACTCGTAAAATTTACATCATAAATGGAATGCTGCGTCGAATTTTGAAACTGACGTTTTGGACTGTACACCTTCGTCGGAGTGAATGTGTTGAATGCATTCACTCAACGAAGGACTGCAGGCCGAAACGTCAGTTTCAAAATTTTTTGCACTATGATGTATAACTTAACTATTTGTAAAACTGTTTCGTAAAATTTACGTTTAGTTACAATACTACATAGGGAAAGTTCCACTGGCAAATTTTAGCTGAAAAACATTATTTCCATAAATTTCTGTAGTGTTCAAAAATGATTTTGCCTATTTTCAGCCCCGGGTATATTTTAAGCATATTCTTAAATAAATTTTGGTAATTTTTGAGCCACACTCACTTCTTATAAACAAATTTCTTGTCTAGAAGAAAGATTGTACTCTTTAAAAAACAAATACAATATGAAAACTACTTACATCAATGATGTGTCGTGAGTTATTTACCGGATCGTCACTAACGTGAACTGAGAACAAAGGGCCGCCGGCAGATGTGAACGTCTTATGTATATAAAAGATTCGCTCCGTCAGGTTCCAACTTTCCTCTTTCCATTTACCATTCTTGTTCAAACCCCAAGAGCCAAGCTCTTCAATGAGCTCCAAGAGAGGAATACCATGTTCGTCCTCTATGGCTTTTACGTTAAGACACGACTTGTAAAGATTTTGTGGTAATTTTAAAAGACGCGAACTTTTCTCTGTGATCTGTTTTTCCAACAACTTCCGAAGACGTTTTTCCACTTGACCGTTAAGCTTTGAAAAAGTGGAATATGTCGAGGATGTTTTAGGAATTTGATTTTTTTGTATCCAACCACCACATACATAATCAAAAAAGTCATTACATGGATCTTTGCTTGTGTTCATAGAGTTTCGAATGTACTTTGCTACTCTCCTACACGCTTTGGTGCGGCAGACATTGGACTCAGGTGTTGATGGAGACGGAGCGTCTCTGGTTGAGCGAATGGAACCGCCTGTACTAAGTAACTCGTCAAAAAACGTTCTTCTATCATTACTTGTGGCAACATGAACAACACAGATAACTAGAATTACAGTCAATACACCAGTAATAGCTACAATTCTTTTACCACACATGCTTGGAGAACTGTGTTTCTCCGAATCCGTTTTCTTGATAGCATTTCGTCTTCTGTACGCTGAGTCCGTGAAAGACATGACAACAATTTATTAGTTAGAAAGTACTATTATAAACTACAAGGACTTCTTTTCAAAAGAAAAAATAAATATTTCCTAATCCTTTCCGATCTAAGAACGTTCGTTTCTAACACCGGTTACCTGTTGATCGTAAAGCAATGACATAATTATAGTATTTGGTCATACATTGATAAGCGCAAATGAAAGACAATCATATTTGACGTAAGTCAGATTTCGTTAAACTAAAAATTGAATACAATGTTCTGACATTTACCAGATCTTTTAACAGGTTAAAGATCTCTTACATTTTCTCTCATTCAAGGAAAAAATAGCGTATTTACTTGTAATATAGTTTATTAGTTTAATAAAATTTAAACAAAAAAAATAACAGAGGTAAATGAAGTCTAGATATTTTCGCCCTCACGATTTCGATTCAGTTCAATTTACTGCTGAAGGTATAAAATCATTTTTTGATACCAAAAAAAGAAAGATTTAACTGCATTATCATTTTGATTGATGTTAGTTTGACTGTTTGATTTGTCACAAATGTTGTTTTGCATGTCAAACAATTCAGTAAACTGGAACACATCTGGCTTTCAATAGCATAACCTGCATGAGATTATTTCAACAGGTTTGCTCTCAATATCCAGGTACCCGAAGGATAAATTGCCTTTACTAGTTTTGTTTCTTACAAAACTTAGCTAGTTTTGACTTACTAGTTAATTCAATTAGAAAAACTGTAATGTGTGAAAACTAATTAGATGCCAACATGAATAAGATGACTTTGGCCCACAAGCTTTTCCCTGTGTCGAGTTTTCAAGAGTGGATTCAAGTTCATAGATTGTTAAAACAATCAAAATATTCTAAACCTTGCTTCTAAATTTTGTACACTTCAGAAGGTATTACTGACCTGATCCAATCAAATGTTAGAATGAAAAATACCAATCAAAACACTTCAAGAAAAACAAAATTGCGCGGAAACCTGGGGCGAGTTTCAAAGATTACCCAATCGGTAATATGACACCAGAGTTGTCATTTGACCAAGTTTGGTGTTTTAGGGTAAACAGAGACCAGGCTGCAGACCTTGAAACATGGTTCCAAATCCATACAAACGTCTGTAATGTTGAATCAGTGTCCCTCAAAAGCATTTAAACTCTTAAAATGTTTTATCAGTTTTGTTACAATTGTAAAATCCCATCATTCTCCCACCATTTGAAAGAAGCTGAGATAAAAATCACGTATTTATGCTTGCCCAATTTTAAGAGAAATCACAGGAATAATCTGAGGTGTACACACGTTAATCAACATGTTCGTACAGTAGTTAAAACGTATTTGTTAGAATATAGTGAGACATCATTTAAACTTCCAGAAAATGTAAAAATATAGATTTGCCAGTATATATTTTGGTGCAACTGCTAAATCCTTTACGAGCCAAGTGGCCCATGGAGCTGGCGCTTATCTCCGGTTTCTGTAGTGATAAGCGGATAAGAGTCTTTGACTCCCCCTCGATGGGACACTAATCCATCGCAGGTTAGCTCCCAGCAGACGCTGGTACTCATTTACCTACTCCGGAAGGATGGAAAGCTGAATTAGCTTAGGCGGAAAAGAAGGTAACAAAAATATTTAAATCTCGGCAGAACCAGGGATCGAATCGGGGACCTTGTGGATAGAAGAGAGAGATTTTACCAACTGTACTAACCACACATTCCCCCCCGTCCCCCTACTGCAAGGGCAAATTAATGCAATCCTCAATCATTTTAATTGATTCTCCCACGGTAACTTGTTTCTCGACTGATTTCAAGTCTGATCGACTTCTTGAAAACTGAATCAATTTAGCATTTTTAGCTAAACTGGCCGTTTTCCAAGAACAAACGTTTCCGTAAACTTTTTATGTTGTTTTGGAAAAATAGCAGACCAAATAAACCGTTTGATAAAAAGAGTTTATTCTCCAAAATGGCACTGGATGAAATTCTATATTTATGGACATCCACTTTAAAAACGCGACTGAAAAGCTGCAAAATTGTTAAAGCAATATTTCCCCAGCAATATGTGCTGATAATTTGCAAACACGCTGTCTTCTTCGTCAATGACAATGTGAGTTTTACCAAGAAATTTAGTTTTGAATAAAGTGATAACGAAGTATCGTTTTGTCGTTCAACAATTATTTTAAAAACACGTTAATGACCTACATGGAAAATGAGTAAAAATCTTTGCACCCTTGAAACAGAACGGTATTCTGATGGTCAGCGGAAGCAGAGCTACTGAAATATTATATTTCCCTTGTTTAAATATAGCTCAGAGAAAGTGGAATGAGATGGTTCTGCAACTATTTATTTTTATAATTAGCAATTTGAAAATTTTTTGAGAGCTAATAAGTTTATAGCCAATAGTTACATAAAAAAAAAAAAATTGAAAAATATTTTATTTGCTTCATTGATGCAACCATCGTCTTCAGCCTTTTGAAATATACTATTTTACCAGTACAGTGGTTTACACATCCTTCAGTATGTTTGTACAAAATGAAACTTGCAAAGAAATAACTTTGCTAGATAAAAGTTTAGTTATTAAACTACTCAAGATAGGTATTCCTTTGTGACACCATTTAGAGCTGCGACGACAAAATGCTAGTTTGAAGACCAATTTTTAAGCTTCGTCAAGCGCGTTTAAGCCATTGATTTCTATTTTTGTAATTCGCCACTGCAATAAAGCAATAAAGTGTTGTTTATAATTTTTCTTCAGTTAAACACTGAATGTTTCTAAAAATGTATTCCATAACGATAATAAAAGGCGCAAAATATCATGTTCTAGTGGTTGCTGCTTTAACCAAAGTTCAAACTATATTGATGTCACTGATGCTAACTGACGCGTCAAATGTTCTTTCTTAGATGATAATCTTGTGCGGATGAGGTAAGTTTCTCAGTCCCGTTAACACTGACGATTGTTGCCGAGGGAATCGCACTGGCATGTCTGCCAACAAATCAATATCTTTCACTTCCTGCTAAGAAAAAAACAGCTGTCAAAGTTCGAAATTAAAATTCAAACGAAACAATATATATTCATTTTTAGCGTGAAATCGAGGCAGACACTGAATGGGCAATTTACACACCTCTCGCATCACTTGAATGCAAACCAGTTTGGTTTTTACCATAATACTTTTCACATCTCTAACTGTGTGGGGTCAACCTTAAGGTCGGTCTGAAATGCGTGGTTACTTTTTAAAACATAAATAAAAAAGAATTTCGGCAAGCGGAAATATTCTGATTTAAAACTTCAAATTCTGCGTTGTATTGGCTATTCTTTTTTATTTATGTTTTAAAGCTGTGAGTCCAATTTGATCAATTAATTGATCCAACGTATACCTGCGGAATTGTTGTCCCGTGGTTATTCATTTAAAAATTACTTTTTAACTCATTCACTGCGAAACAATGGATGAACAATTGTGGGGCGGGGGAAGAACGGCGTTGGCAGAAATCTGCGGAAGTGATGTAAGAGTTGGATGAATGTGAGCAACCGCTGACCATGCAGCCAACTTGCCACAAATAGCGGATATGTCTAATTTTAAAGCACTTTCTGGACGATTTGATCACATTTTCACCAACAGTTTTTGTTATATGTATGAATAAGTTAGCTCTGAGAAGCCTTTGATTAAGAACCGTGAAGAGGTCTGTTAATGTTTAAAAAGTTTTGAAATATTTGGTTTCTTCTGCCACACATATCATTTTCAAAACTTCGAGGTACAGTTTTTAAAGGAATAAACTTAATAAGATATATTGTTTGGTTATCATCAGGATAATCTATAGCTATCCATATATGATCGGTAAATCTGGAATGTAATCACGTCATAATTGTGAATATATAATTTTAGTATACACCAGCTTGGATACGCGCGATTTGATTGGATTAGGGAATCCACCATTAGAAAAGTGATGAGGGGAGGGGAGAAGGGATTTTCAGCTTGCAGGAATTTTTTTTTGGGCCCATTGCTTGTGTAGGATTTCTTTTGCAGGCGAAACTCTCAGCACGAATTTTTTTTAAATAACACATATTTGTCCGTCATTTAAAAATTAAAAAGAACTATTGTTGTACTTCGTACGTTGAACACGTTTACATTATAATAAATTCTTTTTTCATTATACACTTTTTAACAGTATGTAACGTCAGATGTTTACAAATGCTGGCGTCAAAAAGCTTTAAAATAGCATATTTTAAAGCTTATATATATTAAAGCTTATATATATTTTAAAGCTCTTATATTTTTTTGTTCACGGTATTCATCAAGTCTGTATTTAAAATAGCCAGTATGCAGCCCTTGAAATTCACTTTGTACAATAATGTATTTTATTATTCAAATTCTATTGTTTT
>JANCMA020050406.1:0-16154 GCA_024336925.2 Zoanthus solanderi | reverse complement strand
CCGGAGCCCTAAAAAATGGTGACAATTGGGTGAACGTCCCTTCTTTCCCCCGCCTGTGCCCGGGGTGGGGGGAGCGGTGGTTTCAAATGACTGGTGCATAAGTAAAACATATCAATTAAACAATTCTAGGCTAAAATGTTTTGATTGTTACTGTTAACTATATATTCCATTTGCTGACGCTTTGAGCACGAATCCTTCATCAGAGCTGAGAAACGTGTCGTAAAGCTTCACTTTAGAAGTAAAATTTACTACCTTGTTGGAATAGGAACCATCCTTGTGTTATGATGTTGAAAGGCAACTGAAAACAAAATTAAGAGCTTTAATTGAGATTAAGATTGTTATTGCAGAAGAGAACAGCTCTTAAAATTTACTGTAAAATTACTTATATTTCAACAGGGGGAAGTTTAAAAAGGTCTGACACGTACGATGTTGTATGTTCTTCCCGCAGCAAGAAAGAAATCGTGGTAATTTAAGGCTATAAACTTGCAATGAAACATTTATGTTTGACTAACAATGGCTGTAGTTAAAAATCTTCCATCTTGCTTTGTGCAGTTTGTTTTGGTATCTCGATCCGTTTTGTTTACCAATCTGCGGAAACGTATCTCCTATTATTTTGCCGTTAATAAATAAATATCAAAGTAGTTCAATTGTTTGCCATTGTTATAGTGTTGTTTTATTTTTTCGAAAATATAATGGAATAACACACTCTCACTCTTACAAAAATCTTAAGCAAGTTGCCTGTGGAGGATACTAGTTTTGCTCTGAATTATAGTTCTACTTGTGTGCAGAATGCATGAGTCTTCTCACTGAGATTTTTTATTCTTCGTAGCGATGAAGAATAGAAAAAAATTACTTGCCAAGGTTACTAATAGCAGTGAATAGTGCTCACAAGTATAGATAACAATTGTATTAACTTAAAACAACTGAAAGGAGCACTAAGGCCACGTTGGTAGCGAGCATTCCCCCGAAAATCTACCGTAGGTAAAACTGGACCTGAATGTTAGCAGTCATGAACAGCTGTTTAGACCTTATTAGACCATGTTAACATTACCCCTTAAATCTACCATAACTAATAGTGACCCTGAGTGTTAGTAATTAACTAAGGTCACGTTGGTAGCGGACATTACTCCCTAAATCTACCATAAATAATAGTGAGCCTGAGTGTTAGTAGTTGGTAGCGGGCATTACTCTATAAATCTACCATAAATAATAGTGAGCCTGAGTGTTAGTAGTTGGTAGCGGACATTACTCTACAAATCTACCATCAATAGTAGTGAGCCTGAGTGTTAGTAGTTGGTAGTGGAGATTATCCTTAAATCTACCATAAATAATAGTGAGCCTGAGTGTTAGTAGTTGGTAGTGGACATTACCCCTTAAATCTACTGTAAATATAAGTGAGCCCGAATGTTAGTAAATAACTAAGCCAACGTGTTGAGGCCCAAAAAGGCTAAAATTCAAGCTGACAATTATTTATGGTAGATTTAAGGGTAATGTCCACTACTAACGTTTCCTAAGCTAAGAAACAGCTTTAGTTTCCCACAGAACTAATAGTGAAAATGTGCTGTAGTGCTTATGGGATTGATACTCAGATTAGTTTGGTGAAAAATCAGTCAGTTCTGTCGACAACAAACATATTCAGAACGACTTAACAGAGAAAGTCTCACAGCTTGTTTAGTGTTATTCCTGGGCTCAAAATGCGTCTCATATAATCACCGTTTTCTTTTTTTAAGAGGGAAATGAGTTATGACTCGGTACCAGACCCAAAACCAGTAGAAGAACAAGGTAAAGTTTAACCCTACAATTATTTCATTTATAATACATCAATTAAGTACTATTATATTTTAAAAGTAAGCGGTTGCGGTATTGTCTACATTTAGTTTCTTTGCTTAGTTGTGGGCCTTGAAAAACAATGGTAAACTTCGGTAAATTATTTCAGATAAACATGGGCCTATAGTCAATAGTCTGTCTTGTCTGATAAGAATGTAGTTGGTAATTTATGCATGTTTCATAATCCTTAATTAAAGGATGCTAAAAGATTAACGGTGTTGAACAGAAGGGCAAAATAGAAATTACAAATTATATTACCTTGTTAATACAAACAAGTCATTTTAAATTTCATAAGCATTATGGCTTCTTTTAATAATAATAATAATAATAATAATAACGACTCTTTTTAGGTGTCGAGTCTTATTTAGCTGGCCAAAGGCCTACTAATTGAGGTCACCATCTTTACCATGCCACTCTAAGGTGGACGGAGACCTTTCACAAGACAAACATACACACGTAAACACATAGATGTCTCCGAGGGCCTACGGCTTAACATCCTTATCCGAGAAGACGCGAAAGTCTAACCATTTGCAGATGTTAGAGCGAAGGCAGCACCTTCCCCTCAGTTATTTTAAGACCCTGAGTGTTGGTCCAGCCGGGAATCGAAACTGAGCCTCCCGCACAACTGACTGGCACCAGGCGGCGGTAAAAAATGGCTTCTCTTAAAAAGGGATATCTCTTCTTCTTAAATGGTTTCTCTTAAAAAGAGAAGCCATTCAAATAATTCCACTGAAACGTTGGTCTACCATTGTAACCCAATATTGTATATCTTTGTAAAATATTGTTGTAAGAAATGTAAAGACCTACTGTAAAAAGCAGGAATAAAATCTAACGTTCTTCCGGAATAGTTAAAAAACCAACTCATATATATATGTTGTTTAATTTTGATTATTGTTAAAATTTTATTGAACCAGTATATTTTTTTCAAACTATATATTTTTTAAACCAGTTTGTGATACCTAGAAAAATTGGCATGTTGGCAACGGTTGCTTGCGTGGTCGAGTGGAGATGAAGTAGCACTATAGATCCAAAAGTCAGTAGTTCAATTCTTGGCATGAACCAAATTCCAAAAAGAAAAAGAAAAAGGAAAAAATCTGTGGTATAGTCTAATGTAAGGTAAGATGGTGAGTAGAGGGGGGACATAAAGTTGTAGGTAGGGGAGGTAAGAAGAAATTGTTGGGTGGAATATGAGGAAGTAATTTCCCAATATTTCTACTACACCCCCGAAAGAAAAAGCTCTTTTGTCAGTCAGGTGATACAAAAATAAAAAACCGTTTTAAAAATATTAACTGGTTGGAAAAAAATTAACTAGCTAAAAAAATTTGAACCAAGAAAAAAATTGAACCACAACATATATACATAAAGAGGTACTCGTTTATATGTATGTATTTATGTTTTTTTACCTAACTTGTGATATTATAGATCAGAGAGCGCCGTACGATTCACATCAGAATGGAGTCGTACCTGCCGTAAAAGAGAAAACTCTACCAGAAGGTTACTGTCTGTTACAAGGCGTTAACACGGGCTTACAGGCAACCAGTAATGCCCCAATCCTGTCAGAAGAAGAAGTTAAAGAGGGATATTCCATCTTGAGAACACCAATAAATCCGGCCACTAAGGATCCATTTCCCATCACAGGTTAAGCTATATATTGTTTAATTAACAATTACGTATATTGTATAGTTAGAATGTATACCAACCCAAACGTTTAATGAGCTAGCAGTCTACGGGTGGCAGCCTGGCGAAGGCAAGTAGTGAGATTGTTTTAGTAAACATTCATTCTGGTCTTATATCACGCCAATTAATGAGAAGTCAAACGTTAAAACTGTTTTATCAATTATGTGTTTACAAGGGTGAGTTAAAACTTTCGTCAATTTTATATTTCAAGACGTGGGCTAATTGATTTATTTCGTAATAAAAAATATCTTAACAAAATGGTGTATCATTCCTACTAAAATATTTCATCCCATATTTTGTTGCAACTTTGGTTTACTGAAGAACTGTTCATTTAAATTATTTTTCTTTTTCTTCGTCAGAGATATCGGCAAAATGTCTGTTACCGTTGTTGCCTATTTTGAGTCATTTTGCTGTTGTTTATTATTAATAAGCTTTATTATTGGTAAAAGTGGATGATCGTTGGGTGGGTGACTATTCTGTCAGTAAGAGCCAATCAGATTCACAAATTTACAAAAGATCACAGAGCTCTGATTACTAATAGTTGAAATATTTTTCTCTCTAATTGTTTAGAAATTCGGAAGTAATTTAGGTTTAGGGTGACGTTATTAAATAATCTTTTCTCTTCTTGAACTCTGCACTTTCACAGGGTTTTCATCCATTTTCTTTTAAGAAGATTTTCTCTGGGAACGATATGTATAGCATTTACCCTGTAACTATAAGAGCAAAACTTACATATTCGTTTTGTCTTACCACGTTGTTTTGTCCACTAAGCTTTGAACTCATTTAGGAGTGGATAAACATAAAGTATTTTTGTGATCACTTAAATTAAAATATTAAAAAGTTTTAACTGGGATCGACTAACTTATCATCGCTAGCCAAGAAATTAAAATTATGTGTCAGCTTTAGGGTTTAGTTGAAGGTTTCTAATAGATATAATAATAACAACAGTAAAATAATAATAATAACAATAATATTAATAGCAATAGTGTGTCAGATTTATTTAGCGCTTTTATCCATGTGAATATGCTCAATTTTCTTTGAACACGTTGTAGATGTTAGAACAAAGGCAGCACCTTCTCAATTATTTTAAGATTCTGAGTGTTGGTCTGGCTGGGAATTAAGCCCAAGCCTCCCGCACGATAGATTGGCACCTTACCTACTAGGCTGACCAGACAGCAAAGACGAATGCTTTATTATTAATCTTAAATATATGTAACATTTAGGTTTTGTGAGTTTTGTGAGTAGCAAAATCTAGTTGATATGAAGAGAAGCGGCTGGCACAGAAATACAAAAAGTATTGTGAATCTAAATCTAACAAAATTTATGTAAATGATCGCCTAATACCCTACAAATTGGTGATTTGAAGTAGTTGCAAACCATTTTGGTCTAACGTCATTTAATCTTATTCACAGTAAAATTTTTAACCTTTCTTTCAGATATGGTGGGGCATGATAATATTTCATATGTCGTTGTTGGTCCATCAGGACAGTTATCTGCCAGTCAAGATAAACTTCAAAACGAGGCTCAGGACAAGGTTCAACAACCCGGTTTATATGATTATTTTGGGCAGCATGCAGAGCCAACAATATCATTCAATAACGGCCAGTGGGATGAAATGCAAGGTCAAACAAATTGTAACACGAAGGAAGAAGGAAAAATTTCTGATGTTCAAGATCAGAGACAAGAAAATACGGACCATGGATTTTATGACTTTGTTGGCTCATCTCAGCAGCAAAGCAGTAAAAAATCTGAAAAATCAAGTAAAGGAGTAAGTAGGTCATCTTCGAAACGAGCTTCACCTGGTGCTTTCAGTCCTCAAGGCACCTATGATTTAGTGAACATTCCATCACATCCGACTAGAACTAAACCACAGAGACCAGCCGAAAAACAGTGCATTGTAACAGCACAGCCGCAAGATAGCTATAATATAGTTAGTTTGCCACCTCGAAAGGTGACATCAGAGTCACAAACAAGAGACATCTTACTGGAGGAAGAAGCATTTGCCGAGGGTAAAATTTATGAACCAGTTGCTCAACTAGAGCAAGCACGGCATGGCAGCGATAATCATTGCCCACTCGATATACCAGACTATGAACAAGTTACAGTTCATGCTATAAGGAAACGACAGTCTGAGAAAGGATGTTCTCAAGGAAATGAGGAAAAAGCTTTTGCTTTTCTTCCAGGTTATGAACCAATGGGTCCTTCTGAACTTTCCATGGAGGCTGCAGATGGAGATTATGAATTTGTCAGCTTGCCTTCACATAATTTGAACGATAGTTATGTAAACCTAACTCCACCACAGGTATCTGACACACAAAGATCAGATTTGCTGACAGAACTGCCCATCACAGGAATACAACAGAAGCGAACTGGTTCTGTAGCATCGCAGGATGGCTCGTCATCGACATACGTAGTTCCACCAGCAAGAAGATCTGCAAATTTAAACACAGAAAATGTCCATGTTGCTCCTTTGCTACAAAACGCTCCTACTTTGCAAGGACCTTCAGTTTATGAGATACCCCCACCTACTCATAGTACACATGGACAAAGTGGTGACCAACCGTTGCCCTCACGGACTATACAGAGTCCAGTTTGTGATGTACCCCATCCCCCTCGTAATGTACATGCACCAATTTATGATCAACCCCCTTCTGGGTCATTGGCCACTTATGAAATAGCACCAACTCCTCGTCCACGAACTAAAGCTCCACCAGAATCTCTTGATTTGACAAGAAGAAGATCTAGCAAGAGGGAAGCTCCTCCCACTCCCCAGGGGAATGAAGATACTGCCCTGCCACCCTTACCTCCGAGAACACAAGAACCTCAAGTTCAGCCACTAATTGAAAAAGAACACAATACTCCACAGGTTCCTTCTAGACGAATGAATGAATACTCACAAGTCACTATTGGATCGGTGAAACGTCTTCCTAATTCCATAAATAAACAGGCAACTTCCCTTTCTGGCCATCCGTTGAATCCTGGCCCTTATGAGGAGGTGAGACCAGAAGGTCCAACGATTTCTGCAAGAGGCGAAGCAATCGACTGGAGTAGAATCCAATCTTCCAGTTTGAAGAGCGATGGGGGAGAGTACTGTGCTCTGGCTGCCATTGCTGTTGGGACTATGGGTCCTCCACCAATACTGCCACGAAGAGCAAGTGACACCTGTAGCAGTACAAGTTCAGTTCCCAGTGAGAATCTTCTAAGTCCAGACTTTCCACCACCATCTCCCCTTGTTGCAGAGCAAGAGATCCACCGTATTCTTACTGAACACAAGACGCGTACGCCGTCTGTGGAGGCTCTCTCAGAGAACCCCAATGAATATGCTGTTGTTCAAAAGAGGCGAGAGCCAAAAGAGTCTTCTGATTCTGTCAGTAGTGAGGAATTGGCTGTCCACAATTATCCGCCACCACTTAGTCTACGTGTTGATAGTTTGTGTGATGGAGAATTTGATCCAGATTTAAAAGCAAATTCAAGGTTACTTGTTACTGATGAACAGCAAGATCCCTTCACTTTTCCTTCTTCTGCTGAAGCTTCAGTTACCCTCAGTTGTGGAACTTCAGAGCAAAATCCTTTTGTGGCCCTTCATAACACGCTCTCGCCACACAGTTCACGTCAAAGTCTTACGGATGAAGCTGGAAAAGAAGAGGATGAAGAACAGAAAGGTGGAGCTCTCATATACGAGAATGTTTTGTTCAAGAAAAGTGAGCCATCCCGGTCCCCACTCCATTCCCCACCAGGGGTAGAGTGCAAGTCAAACAGTCTAGATAGGAGTACTGCCAATCCAGAACTTTACCGTCTAAGCTCACTGTCATCAGAGAGTCCTCTAGATGAGACAGCTGAATGGAAAAAGGTACATTGAGAATTTTGCTTTTCTCACCTTTTTTCTGCATAACTCAAACCAAAATTTTATTTCTCCTTATTATAAATTTACTTCCACCAAGTTTTTCGTCTAATTTTTTTCTTTTTGGCTTTTTGTTTATCATTTGGGCTACTACTTTTGATATTCTTCTGGGAGAGCTATATTACCTTGTTTTAGCTGGGAGCATATTAGAAGAAATGGACGTATTTTGATAATAGACCTAAAAAAGGGGCTTGGAGCTTAATGCTTTAAGAGAACTCATAATTTAAATTTAGAACGGTTTGAGTGATGGAATTACTGGTAATTGATAATTAAAACCTGATAATTAAAACTCAATCACAATGATTGATATAAAATAAAAACAAATAAATATCTCATGACATCTCTCTGAAAGGCGCTTCTCAGTGTCATATTGAAATTTTCCCAATTCAAAAACCCAACTGGTTGGAGGCAAACCTTGGGATCACCAAGGACAGATCCAAACAGTAATCTCTTTTAAGTAGTATATAAATAAACCCACTAATATTCAGTAGCTGTGTCTTGAAGGCCTAGAAGTAACTCTGTACGGAGTTAGATCCCATTGAAGCTTGAATTATTGCGATAATAGGTTCATTATGTCAGGACTTCACAGCTGCTGAACTCAAAGGAGAACTGAATGCTAAAACTAACCTATTTGAATCTATTGGTATAGTAGATTAACTCTGTGAATTTTTGTTTTTTAAATTAAAGTCAAATTACATTGAGAAATTAAATATTGAAAAGGTTTAGTACCGTGGTCCCCATATGAGATTGTCAGCGGTATGGTATGACGTGGGTTACGATATTCAGAGCTTAAATGTGGCAGTGTACTTCGAAATCTTGATATTTTTTGGGCGATCTATGTCTTGTGAAGTTGTTTTTCTTTTATAGCAGCCAAAAGCCACACAGTTACCATGTTTTTCCTCGTTTCAATCATTTTAGTATTGTAACCTACGTCTTAAACAACCGCTGACATCTCATATTGAGCACCGATCAAATCTTGTCGATTCGTTACAAAACATCAAAATTTTTTGAACTGCTGGGCTAACAGCTATAAAAAAACTTCATATAGTTGTTCTACTATGCCTAAATGTTCAAACGATGAAAAATCAATTTTAGGGTTCAGTTCTCCTTCAAATGATATGCTGTTTACCTTCTTGTTATAGATTGAGGAATTCTTGTCGTCCATTGGTCAGATTGAGGTACCTGAAACTCTCGAAGATCAAATTGCAGATGCAGGAAAAGCTACGACAGTTGGTGAATGGCTGAACGCTCTTCATCTGTCAGAGTACGAATCACCACTGGTATCAAACGGATTTGATGATCTTGAATTTATGGTAAGTTTGACCTAAAATATCAGTTGTCATCTGTTAAAAAAATGTCAACGAATCTACTTACGGTTTATGACATTTAGTATGCAATCCTAGTTAACTGTAAAACTTCCGTTTGTGCGATTGGTCAAAATCAACCTTGTGATTTTTGTTCATCTTTCAATAACCACCACGACCGTTCATTAATTTGGTTACCTCTTTGTTTAACCGAGGCTTGAAAATGGCTGTTTCTTCAATAAATTGAAACCGCTGAATATATGAATCAAAGTTATGAGTTTTTATTCCATCAAAAGTTGTCACTTATCAAATTATATACATTCAAGTGATTTAGCGGGCGTTTTGACTAGCATCCGTAAATTTTCCCTCCTTTTAAATACGTTTAAAGTTTGGTTTTCTTTTTCAGCACTTTTCGACGTTTTTATTCGTTTTTTTTTCTGTTTGTTTGTTTAAAATCCTTTGATTGATTTACTGAATACTGGGTTTACAATCATTGACATTGGTTTGTTTCATGTTTGGCGAACACTTGGAAGCGAATATATGCAGACTCATGACTTTTTTTTGACAACATAACGATGTTGACGTAATCGAGGAACCTCCTGTCTCCCCGATGTGTGAAACTATTTCAAGTACTTGTTGAGTTCTTCTAATCGTTCATTAAAATAGTGAACTTACTTCCCAAAGAACTGCTGATTAATTCTAAACTACAAGGAAAATTGTTAAATTTTCTTTTACGGTTTGGTAAGTTTCAGCTTTTAACAAATTTAATTGAATGCTTCACTATTTGCTCCTGAAAATTATCCTGTTCGTGTTAACTTTTTAAATTTCTACTTTTTAACGTGTAGTTAGAATAATTTCAAAAAATCCTTAGGATGCACATACCCAACTAATATTTTCTCGTTTTAAATTGCTAAAATTTGAAAATATTATCAAATTTCAATTATGCAAATTAATGTTTTTATATCAGAAAGGTCTTCTTCCTGAAAGTTTCAATACTATGTTCGCTACAAACAAACAGATACACTTTTATAATACTAGGTGAAGTTAAGAAAGCACCAAGTATTACCTTTTTTTCTCTATGCTTAAAACAAGTTTATTATCCTAAAGAAACATACTGTGTTCTCCTTTTACATAGTCCCTCAACTTTTCACACTTTCCGCTGATGCTATTTCGCTTTTTGCTATTTTCGCATTTGTGCGTTTGCTTTTAAAACTGACTTTAAATAGTAATTTATAATTTAATTCTTTATCCTTAGTTTATTTGTCCAGCCTGACAGTTATTATCTATTTTTTACTTAACGTTAAATCTATTTAAGTTAACCCATATCAATAAGCCTTTGGCTTCTTTTGTGTTTCCTTGCCACTTTTCAACCATATATTTATGTAAATTTATAGTCTCGTAGGCAACATCAATAAAAGCCAAGTGCTTTGTGAACAATTTCATGTTCAGTCCCTAACCGTTAAATATTATTAGGATATAATCACGTGCAGTTCACTAAAATCAATTTTTTATTTTCACCATTTTTCTGATGGCGGAAGTTTAGATGTAAAAACGTTTTAGCTTTTTCTGGTCACAGTTCAAAATTTCATCAATTATGTAAAAAAAAGAACATCCTAGTTTCGTGCAGACAAATTTACTAAATCCCTACATCAGCTCCACACCCACCTTGGTCTGAAGACACGTTTTAACAAGCAGTATAATAACCAGTCAATCCACAAGGTTAGAGTCAGACTACATAATTAAACTAATACTACATAGAAGTCATCTCTTCCCCATGAAAAGGCATCAAAGAAGTTTTTTCAAAGGCCATAAAAAAGTTTCTTGCCATTTTAAGTGGAGTTAAAATGCTGATCATAAACTTCAATTTTTCTATTTCCTTCTTCCAATAATCATTATTTCAGCAAAATTAGCTGATCGTTTTCAAAACTAAAGTTGCATTCACACAACTAAACTGCAATTAAGCCCCTTTAAGATCATTCTTTTCTTTTCAGATAGCCTTACCAATTATTATGTACAAGATTTTGTGCATTGGTTAATCTGATGTGTTAAAAAAACAACGGTGTAATCTACAATGTCATGAAAGATCTTATATATATAGGTGGTTGGTGCACCCCACCAAGTCTCGGTACTTTTACAATGATTACAAACCCCCCACTCTTACAATGATTAAAATCCTTCTCTCTCCCAGTTAATCCCAACTGGTAGGAGGCAAACCAGTTGGCTATTTCCAAAGCGTGGTAAATTTGACCCTAGTACAAGTCTACTCAGTAGTCCGAGTTAATGATTCAAACCCAGGTTTTTCGCATTCAAATCCCCAACTCTGACCACTGAGCCATGCTGCCTCCTATCTTCTTGTTTATGTGTGCGGTTTAAGCATCTCGTCAAAGCCTAATAGTTTTCAGGCCTCTCTTTCACATCTGGGCGAGGGTGGTTGGTGCCTTCTGACCACAAGGTCCCCAGTTCGATCCCAGGCTCTGCCAAGATATGAACATTTTTGTGACTTTATTTTTTGCCGAAGCTAAATCACAGTTCCATCCTTCGAGGGTAGGTAAATGAGTACCAGCATCTGCTTGGTGCTATGGATTAGTGTCTCATTATTCAGGGGGGAGGCAAAGACTATCATCCGCGTAACACTACAGAAACTAGAAATAAGGGCTGGCTCTGTGGGCCACTTGGATTTTATCTTTGATTAGCTAGCTCTTTCACATTTGCTCAAATTGCAAGAAAATCGATGATGACTTCATTAAAATGCATTGCCCTGCAACACTAACAATTGTACCTCACCATGAAGTTGAGAGGGCCAAAATGTTACCAATTAGTCAATTCTGGCCCATACCTAAGGTTAGGAAGCTACAAAGGCATGTGTCAAGTTACATATTTAAGGTTAATTAGCCAATCATTTTATTTGTTTATTCTGAAGGGAGCCAAACGTGCTCTTTTTGTCATCGATTGTGACATTTTACCTACATTACTGTGTACCATATATGGCTTTTATATAATTATTATATAAGTATTTCATTTACCTTTTATTTTTAGAATTGTGACATCCTAGAAGACCAAGATCTACTTGAGATTGGCATCATCGATCCCGCTCACAGGAAGTAGGTTTATTAAGTGATGTTTTAAGAAACCCTATCAACTGAGCTCCTTGCTTTTGATTTCAGCACATTTGAAGTAATGCACTTACATTACTAGCAAAAAATTACGGACGTTTAAATTTTGGACGTTTTATTTTATTTTATTAATTTTCGGATGCTTTTTACCTCCATTCGGACAAATTCCGGACAAAGTTTCGGACTTTTTGAGAAACATTTCTGACATTTTGCTGAAACATGCCAAAGGTTAATTTTAGCAGCAATCACGATAAAGAATTAAACAAAAGCGGTAAAAGTAGTAGCTTTATTGTACTTTTAAGGTGTACAAACATACTAATTCATCAACAAAAGAACACAGCATCAACGAACCAGCCTTAGCTTATCGATATATTTCAGGCAAACAGCCAAACATCGTAACAAGAATGCAGCTCTGAGCTAACGGTAAAGCTTTAAACAGTTTTATGATCTACACAAGATCTTCAAACGGATCTTCTGGTTCAAATTCCTTGTTAACAGCTTCCACAATTCCTGTCATCTCAAAGCCCTTCCTTATTACATCTGGCTTGTTTCGAATATTGTCATACAAACCAGCAAGCCAGCGAGCGTGAATTGGCTTTATTACAGACAACCTGGTGCTGTTATCTATGGAGTAGACGTCACCTTCGCTCTCCTGGCTTGCGATTTCTGTTGTGTACCACCCCTGAAACTTTCCTTTCAAAAATTGCTTTGCAGCACCGTTGACTGTGAGGTCGAGTAGCTGGAAGTAGTTTTTCATATTGGCCGGGACGAAGACGCTAACACAGTTATTATTGGCAATAGTGTTGTGGACACGATCTGTCTTCTGCCCTTTAAATACATCGAAGATAAGCATGGCTTTCTGCATGGTTGTCAGCGAGTTCAAGCTCTTTGCATTTCTCTGTAACAAACGGGAAAACAACCTTCTCTAAGTGCTCGATAACTTTGTCTTCATTACTTCAGTGATTTGGAGTAAAAGTCAAGTCAAAGCCACCCAGAAATGCGATGCCTTGCGGGAGGCTCTGGGGGCTTTTACCCTCATAAATCGGTTGCATCGGTAAAAAAAATTCCAGACATCGTTACAGTAAAAGTTCCTGTAATTTGCTTTTTCTTGCCCTTTCCTACCAGTGGAACGCTCTTCGCTCCTTTTTTGTGGAGGGTTTGGCTTGCCGAACATACATACGATAATGGTGTTTGATCAAAATTGAGAATAAGGTATTCTGGCACCGAGCGCTTCTCTTGCAGTGTTTTGATCTGTCGCTGAAAAGACAGTTTCGTCTCGTGCAAAAGTCCGAGCGCAACCGGTATTTTAGCAGTAGTCGCCATTCTCATCGCCATCTTTTTTTCTTCTCTCGCCATACGATAGAGAATATTCCTCACCCAGTCATAACTAAGGCGCAGGTAGCCACCGTGCTCTACAAGTATCGTGCGATCATTTACCATTTAACTATACCTTTAGCAATAGCGTTGATCACAGATGCAGTTACTGGAGCACCTTTAGTCGCAAAGCTTCTACTGTTTCGATGGTTTTCTTCATCAGGTCGTCAGGTAACAAAGCCGGTCGCCCATGCTTTTTGAAACCAATCTCACGAACTGGCCCATTTACTGCTTCTTTACTAGCTTAAATGAAAGCTTTCTTAAAATCACTGACTGTTTGTTTAGTAATTTGCAGATATTTTCCCTTGAACTGGCGTACTGTTTGAGTGATTCCGTTCCTTACAGCATGTTCACCAATTTCAGCTCTTTCCTCTGCTGTCCACTTGATGTATTTTCCTCTCTTTGCACCTTTGTTTTTGAGTACCGTGACTTCTTTTGTTACTTCTTCGGTTTCTCTTGAAGTGAGATTCATGACGCTCATTTCCGCATCATTCTCAGTTGATGCCAATTGCAAAGCTTGTGAAAGTGTTTTGGGAACATTTTGAAAATAATTTAGAATATACATATTTTAAAATTATAGTGATTGAGAACAAAACACGTTTCTGTACGACCAAAGTGATGAATGGTGCAATAAAGCAGACATGCACTTGGTGCACGTGGGTGTGAAAGAGTTCAAAGTCCAAAGTTGAAATGCCACGATTTCGAACTTCGTTCCAATCAGGGAAAAAATAGGGCTGATTTCAGCGTTCAAAGTTTGCACTTTGAACTTTCACATATCACAGTCAGCAAAATTTTATATTAAGAGACAACTTCATTTGTTTTCTGTGCCAGACATCAGTAAAAAAATAGTCAGTTGGCTTTATTTTACCGTGAACTAGACACTTAAGTGATCAATGGAAGTTGTACTAACGCGCCTTGTTGCTGGCCGCGGTTGGCAGGTTTATGGTAAAACTGCATGGCAAACGCCAAAGAAAGGGCAAAAATTGTTTGCGAAGAGAGAAGAAGACGAAGCTCTTATTGTTGATGAGTACTCCGTGGCATGGATGATGAAGAGCAAAGCAAAACCTGTAGCAGATGTCATGGGCCATGTGCCACAAGAAATTTCGCGTTTTGTCTTCTTTTTTCTCAAACACGTAGTAGCGTTGACGCGGTATTTGAATTGGAAAAGTATAAACAATCGCCTATCGCAAAGGGAGGCCTGGAGATAATCCTCAAAGCTACTTTTAGAATTGAGGAAAGCAAAAACCTTATTATTATTCTCCTAAAAGAACTCATTGAAAATGCCAATGCCGTCATCCAAAGACCTACACCTAGCAGTGCTTGATACTGAAAACCAAGATTATGGGGGACTAGATAATTTTGATGAGGAAGAGAACATCGTATTAATCGATGATGAGGATAATGAACTGCACCAGGAACCTTGTGCTTGAGCTGGGAAAGTTACTGTTTCAGTACATATCTTTGAAATATTCATCTGCGCAAAGCTTTGTATTAGATTTCTAGCTATATTATGCCTACCTAAGTTATGTAGTTACCCAAGAGTGAATAAATAAAGTTTACACTGTGCGGTAATATTTTCGGACGATTATAATTTCGGACGCTTAAAATTTTCGGACGGTTTTATTTTTGGACGCATTTTTGTCCGAAATTAAACTCGTCCGAAATATTTTGCGAGTAATGTAGTATGTTTTACCTGAGCAGTATTTTAATTCTCATTCCAAAATTCTTAGTTTGAGTCAATAATGAAAGGAGAAGTGAGATAATGATAAACCTCCTGTTGTGAAAAGGAAATGTTTTAGCCATAAAACCAGTATGCATGATTTAAATCTTTCCATTTTGGCTATTGCATTGTTCATCTAGTTTGATTGTTATATCAGTATTGTAACCATTGTGTTTTTTTCATCATCCCTTTGACTTCAATGGGCTTGCATTTTGCTTCATCGGAGTTCAGCACAGTGGGGGAGGGGAGGGTGAAGGTGTAGATATGAGTCATTTTACATGTTTCGATGTATTTAGTACCCCACCCAAGCATCAGAAACTTTGGTAACATTTCCCTTTCAAAGATTTTTGTTCCTTGGGAGGAAAGGCAGCTGTTGCGGATTATCATGTGTATTAATGCTCGACTGGGATTTGAAGGCAAGTTGTTAAGTCGCTGTCAAAAAGTTGTAAAAGCCACTTGCTTATCCTAAACTGGTTGAAAATGACAATATTATCTTAATGGCTATATTTTAAAGTTGATGTCGTGATAACAAAATCTGATAAATATACAATTTAGTAATAAAAATGTAAATTCTACACCGTAAAAACGAGAGAATACTTACTGACGTTTCGGACCTTAGTCCTTCGTCGGAGTAAAGGGACGAAAAACAAAAAATGTAGAGTTTATATAGATAGAGAGATGAAAAAAATAGCCAATAGAAACAAGGTAGGCATGGAAATTAAAAACAACAAACGATGAGAAGAACAAATCGGACGAGAACAACGAAAAGTGCCAGGTTCTTTAACAGAATGAAAAGCGCCTTTAACTGCCTTAGAATTCACTTGGGACATCAGCGATAAGTCTGTCACCTTTCTTTGCATCTCAGTCAGTATCACTGACGATCATCTTAGCACCAGTGTCCACTATGAACCTATTGATTCTCATTCTTATTTACTTTATTCTCTCTCATCCCAAGCATACTTTAAACGCTATTCCATTTTCTCTATTTCTTCGTCTCCGCCGTTTATGTAGTGATGATGTTGATTTTTCTAACAAATGGTCTGAGATGCGCTCTTTTTTCTCAACCGTAACTACCCGGCCCACGTTATTGATAATGCTATCCGTAAAGTCTCAACAATTGATCGTGCTACCGCCCTCGCCCCTAATTCTCGTACTTCTAATAATCGCATTCCCTTTACCCTTACTTATCATCCTTTTAACAATAATATTAAGCCTATCATTAACCGTAATTTTTCCTT
>JANCMA020050307.1:0-16155 GCA_024336925.2 Zoanthus solanderi | reverse complement strand
AGGACATAAGGACATTATATCCTCCAAGGACATTATATCCTCCAAGGACATAAGGACATTATATCCTCCAAGGACATTATATCCTCCAAGGACATTATATCCTTCAAGGACATTATATCCTCCAAGGACATAAGGACATTATATCCTCCAAGGACATTATATCCTCCAAGGACATAAGGACATTATATCCTCCAAGGACATCCTCCGATATACCAGCCGCCGGAAGTGGTTTATAAATTTATTTTATAACCATCCACTCGAATCCACTACGAATGAAATTTGTGTGAACTCAGTCCAAACCTTCAAAGACACTGATGACATATTTTGTGTTTCGTTTTGTATTTCCTAGCACAGCTCTGGAAACAAGGCTTTTTATAGCTTCGCTGCTAGTTTTAGCAAAACGGTTTTCTTGATTTTCCATGAAAATGTTAAATTTTGAAAATGTTTGTTTTGTTTACAAATGACGGACAAGATTGTAAGACGGATATCAAATTGTAAGGGGTATATTGCCTGATACCCGTCATGCGATTTTGTATCACGTGATGCTTTTTAGCCAATGAGAGCATAAAAAAGTCAATGGGTGGGTTTTAGTTACGATTATATCAATTCCTGACAAGCTAATTATTATGTTTACGATGGAAAAAAAAAGTTGTTTACAAGTTAGCCTTGTTGGATGTTCTCATCAACAACAGCTCCTCTTCTGTCATCATAAGAGCTTTTTGCAAAGAAAAACGTTTTCGGACCTCTAGACCAATTTTTTTTTTCACAACTTTTTCTTACAAAGTAGGTTTTTTCAGAACACTGGTTGACAGAACCTTTAAGATAAACAACACCGGAGTTAGTTCTCGTACAGGTTCTTATTATATTTTTATTTGCTTATAATTATCTCAGTTAATTGAAAACACAATCAATAGTTATTTCACTAAAGCGGTTAGCACTTTCATGTCACTTGATTCAACTGAAAAAGTATCAACATAAAATTATTACTTTAAAATTCCTTATGTTGGTTTTGTCTCTAAGATAACAAAGGAGCACATTTGGTACCTTATCAAGTATTATTGTTTAACAACTTAGATATTAAACTGATTTACTCCTCGTTTAAAATAGGCTTATTTCTAAGAGTGAAAGGCTTTGAACCTAGTGGGCTGCATTTGCAGGTTGTTTACAAATTTTTCCTGTGCCAACTTTACAGCCTGTAACGTCGGAGAAACATGCTGACATTTTTTACCCGCATCATAAGCATGTGACAATGAACAGAGCATCAAACGTTTTCAAGCACCTGGAGAACTCTCCACAATGTTGCTCTGCGTGTTCAGTCGGATGCTTTAAGATTTTTGACTATGCAGCAACACAGTTCAGACTTAAGATCAAAGAAGCAACTCAAATTAAATTCCTTCAATTCACAAGTAAAACATGTAAATCATCTAAAACTTTCTTTGTAATTCCTTAATTTGTCTTTCTCTCAATCATTATTGTCATTGTAAGTTTAATCCATATATATTCTAGTACTTATACTGATCAATATTCTTTCTTTTCCATCACTGAAGATGACACTAGAAGTGTTGAAACATTTTTGAAAAACTAAAAAGTGTTGTGTGTTTCCTTTAAAGTTCCAGTTGTATTGACTAAAAGTATTACAATATATTAGAGCTTTTTTTGGTGATAAATATTTAAATTCTACACCGTCTAAAAAGAGAAAACTTACTGACGTTTCAGACGTTAGTCCTTCATCGGAGTAAAAGAGCAAGTGACAGTAAAAGGGGTGAGTTTATCTAGGCAGAGAGAGAATTAAGTAGCCAATAGAAACGCGGTGGGCAAGGAAATTAAAAACAGCAAAAGATGATTAAGAACATAAAAATGAATAAATTAGGGGAAAGGGGAGTGTTCATTCATCCCATTGGGATTAATAGTACCCAATCGGTAAATAAGTCACATCTCTTTGGTTTTGCAACAATCGTTGTCGCCGCTAACCAAGGATAAACCGAAAACAATAAAATCAGAAAGAGAGTGGTCAAATGAATTAAAGTGACGGGAAACTGGTTTAGTTGAATAGTTTCCCGCTAGTTATTTTCTCCTGTTTATGTCTGACTGAACACAGAACGTTTTCTGTTGCTTCTGCAGCTCAACTATTTCAACCTATTCAAAGCAAGTTGAAATAGTTGGAGAAAAAACTTAGAATGAAAAAGCACTATTGAAATTTTTTCAACCAAATTTATAAATTTTGGCTCCTTTGTTAAAACTTACATTAATTACAGAGCAGCTATCTAGACTAATGTATTTTGAAAAGCTTTCTGGCACAAAAAAGTTCTGTAGACATTTTAAAAACATCAGGTACCGATACTCACCCACACGTGTAATGTGCTTTTTTGGTATTCCACAGACTCTACATTAAACCCCACTGTGGGAATTGTGTTAACTGGCTGCCCAAGTTTTAACTTATAAAGAATTGCTGAGAGACAGTTAAGGCACAAAGATTTTATTGTACTAAAACAGCTCGTTTGATGCAACTATATTACAACAAGTAACAGTTCTGGACAATAAAATTGATTAATAATTAAAGCGAAACAGTTTTTGCGTTATCAAAAGAGAAATTTCACTTTAGGACTTTATTTTGGATACAGGCTAAAATGCAGTATGCAACTTGCTCTTAGCTGCCTTTTATCTTCATAGCATGTTGTGACACTAATTTTTTACAAGAACAAGTCTTAACCCCAAAGCAATAATGCACTTTGTTAAGCCTTTTTTTTAAAACACAATTAACAATTGAGCAGTAACTTAAATGGCAGATCATTTATTACTGTTGCATTATGAGACTCTTAATTTAAGTAAGAGATTACAAACAATGCAATATCAAAGCTCATAAAATATGCAATATTACGTTTCTTACACACTTGTTTTAACATTGGATTTAAATAATAACTATACAGGTAAACTATTACCTGCCGAGAGAATGCCACGCGAAGAACCGATATCGCTAGAGTCGCGCAGCGGCTTCGTTTCTTCCAATATAATTTGGATTTTGGTAGTCAGCTGCTAGCGCGTGTTAATATGTTTTACTTCATCAACCGATTTGACAAGGCATTTGGTGGGAACAATTCATAACTCTCACAGAATAGAAAGATCTAAAGTTAAAAACTGAATC
Source organism: Zoanthus solanderi (assembly GCA_024336925.2). NCBI lineage: Eukaryota > Metazoa > Cnidaria > Anthozoa > Zoantharia > Zoanthidae > Zoanthus > Zoanthus solanderi. Next base: position 13,013 of record JANCMA020050307.1, on the reverse strand, counting down.
TTTACTGTTTGACATACAATGACAACTCAGTCGTTTGACAAGTGAAGAAGTACAAGACGATAAATTGAGCATCTGCACAACATGGAATCGTTTACAAAATGAAGGCGACATGACAACAAACAAGTTACTGTGGGCAAAAAGTCATAAAACTCCATTATTAAGCAACCATTCAACATTGTTTCTGAAAAAGAAACAGTATTATTATGAATTCAAACCTGGGATAATTTAAAACTGAAAGCTGGTTTGGGCACTTTTCAGAAAAACAAAGTCGAGCCGAAGGGAAAAATAAATACCTTGCTCGTCGATCGGCATATTGACACGTCGTGATTGTACGTGAATGACGACATTTCTAAACTGAACAAACCTCCTAAAGCACCAATCAGGAAACTTGGGAAAACGGTGTTCTGGTCCTTTGGCGGACTTGCAACGCTAGTTTATTTGGCCAAGGACTGACACTGAACTGAGTATGAATCTGCGATGCCGTCGCTTGTTTGGCATTTGTAATGGTTGTTGTTGTACTACTGAACCCGGCTAACTTATTTGACCTTCTTCGCTGCTCTTCTAGCAGGTTGTTGGCATTTCAAAGCTTTAGCAATTGTTCCTGATGTCTTCCGACATCACCCATTTCTAGATCTGTGACCTTGTTGTATTAGTAATAGTATTAAAAAGCTGTCCTGTTTACTTAGTGAAATTCAAACTGTCGACGGCGAGTGCTCATTAAAGTTAGCTGGTTTTTTTGGTCGGTCTAACAACGTACCTATTGCCAGGGAATTATAGTTGCTTGTCATTTTGCCAAACTTTCGCAAAAAAAAAAAAACAACTTTCAACACCTATTGGATGATTTAAGCATCCAGAGTTTTCCATGGAAAAGTGTGCAATATAGATGCGCCATTCCTCAAAAAAATTGCTTCTCTTCCATGAGTGTTTTTGAATAAGCACTCATTTTGCTTTGCAAATCCCAATAGAATGAAGGGTTAATAATTAATAAGATTACGTTGATCTGTGCTGCGCTGCTTAAAGTCTGATGAAAGCTAATTGATTTATCCAAAGGAAGATTTTCCTTGTTTGTTTATTTCGCTGAGTTTGAACCTTGAATCTGTAGAAATTAGCAGACTTTTCTTCCATAATTCACAGTTGCAGCGTTATTTCTGGGCCCATAACCTGTAGAAATTAGCAGACTTTTCTTCTGGATAAAAAAGTTATTTTTTATTTATTTGACTGACAAAACTTGAGTGAACTGAAGGTAATTAATAAAAAATAACGTTTTTATCCAGAAGAAAAGTCTGCTAATTTCTACAGAATCGTCTTCAGAGAAAGTATACTTTGCATGTGTGCATTGACCAGCTGGCTCCGCTTCCCGTATTTAGTTTTAAGAATTTGCCTAACTTTTTCTTAACCATCGCTATTAAATGGAGCCGGTCAATAAGCGATCTAAAACTTTGGATCAACAAACTCTTTTAAATATGAAAATTTAGTTTAATATGGGAGCTCAATCTGATTATTTATCAACTTAAGCTTTAAACATGTTATAAAAGCAATTAAAATCTAGGAATGCCTCGATTATCTTTGTAGTCTTGAATTTAGGTAATTTACATATTTTGCTGTGTTTCGCCGGCGTTGCTTGTTTTTATTCGACAGCTTTCGATTAGGAAGCAAATTTTTGTGTAAATTTCACATCCAGTTTATCTAAAAATTCCTCTTCTCTCGAATTTTTCTTTGCCACTCTCCCATAAGTTCTTTGGTCTTTTCTGGCGACAATTTCTAAGTGAAAGACAAAGGCTTCAAACCAGTGTTGTATTTCTTTGTCGCTCTCCCCGATTTGAAAATTTCACTTCTTGAATTCCGAGCTTAAGAATATTTGCTTCACTCGCCTTTTGCTTTCGATTTGTTAACTGCCTATTTAAATTTTCGATATTTCCTCGTTCTTTGATTTTGTACGAGCAATATAAAAGTTTCATGCATTTCAACTTAATTTGCTTAGAGCTTCCGAGACAGCTAAACCACGAGGCGGAGTTGTCGCACGGTTTCACTTGAAGTTTTCTGTATCTCAGAACTGACTGGCTCCGAATGTTTTCGCCAAAGTACGATTATCCCTACGATAATTTCCCGATTATGTGGTTACGGACATTCATTCATACATGGCATTATGGCTACACCTCGAAACGAGGCTCAGATACACTCTGTGAACATTGTGGAAAGCAGTGCTCAAAAATCAAATCTACTTTCACGAGTGTAACGATTCAACATATTTTACGTTACTGAAGCTTTGCTCTTTAGGGCAATTGAAAAAAACATTCTCATCACACTTTTTTTATGACTGATTCATAAATGATTTTAAAAAATTCAGATCACATATTTTACAAATTAATCAAAAGTCTCAATGCGACGACTCATGGATACTGTGCAAAAGAAGAACTACAATTCAGACCAAAACTAGCATCCTCCACAGGGTTCCGGCGTGTCAATGAGTGAGAGTGTTTACTGTTATTCCAGATCTCCCTCTGATTTTCTCAGTTCGGCTTTAAATTTTCGAACGAATTTGCATTAATAATAGCAAACAATTAAACCAATTTCCTAAACGAATCAAAGAATTGAAATCAAGATTGTAAAACGAATGGAAAACAAGTTTCGGTAAACTGGTAAACATTGCGGATCGAGACACCTCATATAAAAACCAACCGCGCAAAGCAGGCTGGAAATCTAAAACAATAACCACTGTTTCACAAAATTTTAAGCAAATGAGAAAGTCCCTGCAATAACTCACTGCTACTCCTACGGAGTATCCATGAGTCAAAAAAAAACAGACTTTCAGCGACACAGTACTCATAAATCTAGGAAGTTTCGTCTTGAACTCCTCTGATAAAAGATTGTGCTACTGTCTGTAACATTGTATATTTATCAACCGCCTAAAACTGAAATGAACTCCTCTTATGCTACTAATAAAATTATTAAAGTAATCTTACCTTGTGTCCTCAAATGAATTCAGTGAGCTAGGATGTAGCAGTAAGAAATCCATAGTGCTTTTGGAATTAATAGGAATGCAGACCAAAATCGTTGCAGAATTTTTGTACTGTTAGCCTGCGAGCAGATTATAAATTTGGATATGGCATTCACAGTAATTTCATTATAGAAACCACAGACTGCTTTACAAAGGAAATATATCCAGATATGCTTTCACAAGGTCGTGGTCTCAGGAGTAACTCCATTTCAAAAATCTTCAATGTTAGTTCATGCAAAATTGTAGAAACAAATGATTTATTTGTAGCTAGCCATCACAAAGCTTTAAGCTTTGCTCAAAAAACTAACAAATGTTCTTAGAAAACTGCTGTTACAAAGGTATAAAATAAAAAGCAAGTTTTTATTATTTTTCATAAACTAGGAAGTTTACAACACAAAATTCATTATCGGAACTTAAATCTTGACATCTACTGTTTATGCGCAGTGGATGTTATAATTAACCCTTTGGCTACTGAAACTACCAGTACACACAATGTTCTGTTTTATTTTTAAACCGGAAACCAAAGCCAGCTCAAATCTTAGGCATCTGACCCCTCCCTCTAGTGTATCTGCATCCCAGCACCCGTTCAGATGCAACTAACTGTTAGCTACAAAATAATAATGGATGCACAAAAATCGATTGGAGGATATCGGCAAAAAAACAAATAAAAAACTACTTACCAATGACTGAATTCAAGAAATCACTGCAATGTCACAATACTTGTGCCACATTCAATAGCCGCCATATTTGCCACCGAGGAAGTGCACCAGCTGAAACTTCAAACCCAGATATGGAACAAAAACTTTGGAAAACAAAAGAGGCTCTAAGTCCAGGGTCGCCACTACTTACTTGATGTGAAATTCAAGGATTTTTTCATGACTTTCCAGGACCTTTTCAAGGAAATCCAGTACCTTCTCTATTAACTAAAATCTGAACGCTATACACATTTTCAAAACAAACGTTATCATTCGGCTTCCTGACAATGAAAAATAACCAATAACAGGTCACTCTGGACAAAACTCAGGCCTTGCAAAGTTGCGGTTTTTGTTCTACAGCACTGTCGTATCAAAACTATTTTAACTAACAGCATATTTTTATTATTATTGGAAATAAAGAAAAATATTTTTTGCCTATACCAGGATTTTCAAGGACCGCGACCCAAATTAAAGGACTTTCCAGGGCCTGGAAACTTTCCCACCCAATTCCAGGACTTTCCAGGATTTTCAAGGACCGTGGCAACCCTAACTTATCTGACCTCTTTAAAAATGCCTTTGTTTTAACTTTGCCTTGAATTACTTTTATTCAAATGGGGTAGTAATTTTTAGAATTGATTTCCATATATATATGTTTGTCCTTCAACCCACAAGAGTTAGAGCACTCTGGCACTACAGTATGTCTATCTTCAAGCTCACTTCTTCGGAAGAGTTCTATAGCTGCACTGATGAGCATTAATACAGCAATACATGTGTCTGCAGATTGAAAGTTCTTTGCTTGTCCTTCTTTACTTAATTTTTTTCATTCATTCACTTGTTTTGTTTTATTTCCAGCACACAAAAGCCAATGTTTTAGTCCCGCTCCAAAACTTAAAAATTCATTTTTAATCCTCCATCTGTGTCAAATCATTTTCCAATTAAATAACCTTCGAACCAGATGCAGGACTCAATCACTTGCAGCCTGCAAGTATCATTTGTTTAACTTGCCATGAGGAATATGCATAATTTGACACCACAACTTACATAACGTTTGCTGAAAAAATAAAATAATTGCTGCATTCTGCACATTTATTTAACTTTGACTATGAATGGAAAATTTAAGGATCAATGGGGTTAAACCTACAATACCACCCTCAATGAACTTTCCCACCACGCATGAGTCATGCTTGATTTGTTCTTGAGTCCAACTGTCGCACTTCTTTGGCACTCAAACTATACAAGACAATAATTACTGCATGATTTTTTTACTTTTCAACTCACAATTTACTTGAAAAGTACAACTAAAACAAAAGATATAAACCTTTTTAGTTTTTAATTCTATGAAACATTTTGTTTAAAACAGAAATAATATCAAGTTTCTGATACAAAAGCACTTACAAAATTAACATGACGTTGAAAACTGAAAATGAATTGTTCACTTACTGTCATTTTCAATTTTGATTTCACGTTTGACAAAATCCATATACTGAACTCCAAAAATCGAAGGAGAATGTTTTGCTGTTTTTAAAATGTTATGACATTTGTCTCAAATAAGGTTTTCTCCACATGAAAAAACAAAATCTTAACTGCAGCAAAATAACCTGGCCACTTTTATCCCCCACGGCACTGCATAGTATATGTTAGATTCTCTTTTGATGGGTGTGGGATCAATAAGGTTGCTTTTGTTGAGGTTCTGCCTCCTAAAGGAACGCATTTGATGAGTTTCTGTTTCCTAAAGGTCTATATTCAATGAGTTTCTGTTTCCTAAAGGTCCATATTCAATGAGTTTCTGTTTCTTAAAGGTCCACATTCAATGAGTTTCTGTTTCCTATAGGTCCATATTCAATGAATTTCTGTTTCTTAAAGGTCCATATTCAATGACTTTCTGTTTCCTAAAGGTCCATATTCAATGAGTTTCTGTTTCCTAAAGGTCCATATTCAATGAGTCTCTGTTTCTTAAAGGTCCATATTCAATGAGTTTCTGTTTCCTAAAGGTCCATATTCAATGGGTTTCTGTTTCCTAAAGGTCCATATTCAATGAGTTTCTGTTTCTTAAAGGTCCAAATTCAATGAGTTTCTATTCCCTAAAGGTCCATATTCAATGAGTTTTAAGCAACAGCTGCCCAAAGATAGCTACAACTTGAGCTACTGCTATGTTTTGTAAACAATTTTTACTGATAACACAGAAATTAAAACAAAATCATGAAGGGTAGCCAGTTTCTTAACATTTGGATAGTTCAGAAGGCAAATTATCTTTAGCTATGAGAGGAGATTAATTCGACATTTATCATCAGACTTTGAGGGCTGTCAGTTGCAAAACGCGACACAAAATTCCACGTAACAGATCTGAGAGTCATAAAAGCAAATTATTTCCTCTTGATTCTTCACTAAAATGAGAGAAACCTTTCTGTCTTTAGTGAATACTTTTACAAACAACTAATAAAAACCCAGCACACTTTATGTGGACATTCAATCAAGACAAATTTGGTATAAACATCGAGATGGTTAGTAAAATAGGAAGTTAGTCGTTAAACGTTTTTACAATCCTTTTTTACTAATGAAGGATAAATATGTTCTGAGTTTTTATTTGGCCAGCAGCCAGTCACTCAAACACTTCATAATCCTAAAACCTAAAGGATGTTTTGGGGTTTTGTTTCATGGCAAACACATTAGTTTGAACAGATACACATTGCTTTATTATTGAGCTAGCTTTACAAGCCTAGTGGCCATGGGACCAGCACTTATCTCTGGTTTCTGTAGTGTGAAGCGATTTAGAGTCTTCAACTCACCCTGGATGGGACACTAATCCATCACAGATTACTGAGATTTGTGTTTCATTCTGTGAATTTTAATTTCTTTCGGATGTCTGATGGCAGTTTTGATTGGTGGCTTTCTTAAACCAGACAGACCATGCTAAAATGAAGTTTTAAGTAATGCTTCCTTGAACCAAAATCAAACTTGAGGTTGTTAGTTTTAGAAATAATCTTCCATTTTTATAATTCATACTGTTTTATTCGCACTTGGTAACAACCAAGAAAACTTTTTAATATTCACATTCTTTGAATTTCACATGTGGTTTGAACACAGTGGAGGTTTTGCATATTCACGACTCAAAAACATTCCTCAAAATATTTGACACTGTTACAGCATTTCTTTGATGGGAATGCTGTCAATGTTTGGGTTTGAGCAACTAAATGCTGAAAATAATTTTTGCTCAGATTTGATGAGTTATAGAACAGTATGCAAAAAAACACCTACTAGTTTGCATATTTTGGATTTTTGTTCATAAGTTATAAGCTATTGGCAAATTTCATGGTTTTATTTTAGAAAATATCTCATATTAAAAGGTTTATCAGAAAATCAGTCTCAAAACAAACTAGTTAACTCTCCACACTCTAAAATTTAGTTTTGTTTACTTACTGCTTGTGGTAGTTTTATTTAAATATTTCCTGTTTGCATTAATATTTTAAAAGAAAAGTACAGGTAATTAAACGAAAGAATTATCACATGCAATTTAGGCAAACTTCACCCCTAAAGGTACGTGAGGATGTCACACTTTCAATGACAATTAATTGTCAAGTGATTTGCAACAGCCAACTTGATGACATACACATTATGGGAACGTTTATCAAGGGCAGTACTATATTTAGCCAAATCCTGATACTTATTTTAATACAACATATTGCACAATTCAGGACTTTAGACATAATTATTGCAATCATCTGCTTGTCCCCATACTTATTTCCTAATCTTAATCTTAGGAATTAGTATCAAATATATAAAGGATACTAGTTTTACCCGATGCATCCAGTCCTAACATTAATATTCTCATTTCCTTGTTCCCAAATATCTTGGAAAGTAACTTGCCCATTTTGCTGGGAGCCTAAATGTAACCTGTCAAACAAAATTACAGTGATGACCATTAATATCTTAAATTACTTACTTTGGAAAATAACCTTCAACATGGTATGCCTGATTGGCAATGGTAAATAGATTTTGTTTTAAGTAGAAATCATGAATAGGTCTTGAAATTGATTGGCAAGAAACAACTTTTTTTTAAACTACAACCAGTTATAGCTAAAATTTTAATAAATATCCATACTGTGTTAAAGGAGACTGACATGTTTTGGCACATCTCATACCTTCCTCAGAATAATGAAATCAAATATTACACAAGCATATAAAATCAAATGGAAAAGTGTAATGATATGTAGAAAATTATTAGAATAAATTTAAGATTGCAAAACTGGGAAAAAACAAATACAATAGTAAATTAAACAAGCAAAGGCCGTAATACAATGAAGATCTGAAGTGACAGTTAGGTTGACATGCAAAAGTCGTTGATTAAGTGAGAGCTTTTCCCAAAGGATGTGAATAGCCTCTTTGATTTTAAGTTGCAAGATGTTAGTGGACTGATCTATGACGAAAAAGCAATCAGCCTCTGAAGACATTAGGTGTTTGAATATGTGCAAGGCCTTATCCGCCTGGTTAGCCTAGTTGGTAAGGCACCAGTCTGCTGTGCGGGAGGCTCAATTCCCGGCCGACAACCACTCAGGGTCTAAAATAATTGAGGAGAAAGTGCCGTCTTTGCTCTAATATCTGCAAATGGTTAGACCTTCGCATCTTCTCGGATAAGGACGTTAAACCGTAGGTCCAGTCTCTCAATCTCTCTGTCAAGGGACTTAAAAGAACCCACACACTTCTTACAAAGAGTAGGGTAGTGATCCCAGTGTTGTGGTCTGCCTCTGTTCCTTTCACTGAGGGCACTTCTTTTCGGCTGCAAGTTGCACCTTAATATGTGAGTTGCTCTAACTGACTTTTTAAGACCCTCTACTGTCTGACCCTGTATATACTTGTAAACAGGTTCTGAAAAGCCCCGTGGGGAACTTGTATATATATATATACCAAAATGTAGGACCAAAAAGGTTGTTATGTTGGCATGAAGGGAAAAAGCGCTCAATACCATAACCAGTAGAGCGGGTAAAAACTAAAAGTAGACAAAGTTATTGCTGTCGCTACTCGGAGTTTCACGCGCTTAGGCGATCATCAAGCAACTGACAGATTATGTTTAATATTCTGCGTTTTACAAATGGTTTACAAAAAGTTGTTACAATAAAAGGTTTTAAGTTACTTGGTGGCATTTGTTAAAAAGATCAGAACGTATACATATATACACACAAGGTGCTCATTGATTCTCCTTGAAAGATGTTGAGAGGTCTCTCCAACAAAACACAGTATGTATAATCATTAGAATTCTAACTTACAGCTTTTTTGTCTATTCATCACCTTCCATAAACGTATTCTGTTCAAGGAACACTCAAAACTATAAACTTAATAAATATCAAGTATAGATAGCACAAAATTAATGTGCTAGTAGCTACTAAAATGGGCACTAAGGCCATGTTGGTATAGCAGGCTTTACCTCTTAAATCAACCATTAAAGATTATTAGTGAGCCTAAACATTAACATCCATGGACTGCTGTTACAGCCTTTTAGCCCTCATCAGTATGGTATAGCAAGCAAACAGGCTCAGGTACCCACAGAACATAAGAAGTAGTAGAAGTAACAATGTGTGTGGGATGTGGCTGTACATGATAATAGTAAACTATACAGTTTTCTACTGTAGTACAAACATGCTAGCAGATAACTCAAAGCCACTAAAAAATAAAATGGGCACTAAGGCCATGTTGGTAGCACACTTTACCTCTTAAATCTGCCATTAAAAATAGTGAACCTGAATGCTAGCAGCCATGGACAGTTGTTTAGGCCTTTTTAGGCCTAATCAGCATGGCATAGCTAGCAAACTGGCTCAGGTTACCATAGAACATTCAGAGCACAATGTTTATGGCATGTGGCTATTATTTTAATATTTTAACAAAGATCAAGATGGTTTGGGCATATCAAATTAGAGGTTATTTCTGCCATTCAACCTGTGTGCCAAAAAGAATTCAGTTTTGTAAAGCATTCGGGATAGCATTGTGCAAATATATTCTTAAACAACACAATATTTATTAATTTAACACTTTCTTCCTTACAGAATTATTCAATTAACCATCAAATGCAAAGTTAGAGCTTCTTATACCAAAAAGAACTCAAGACTTTAAATCTCTATTTTAAGTTTTATTTTTCACACATTGGAATGGTTTTCAATTTTCCTTAGTGTATTGTCATGTTTTACTTCCTTAAAAAGATTGGATAATTTCTATATTAAGTCTTGTTGGGATATTCTATTACACAAATAGAAATTAGGCGAGATTGTTATGTATTACTTGTATGCATAAGTACATCCCTTAAACTTTTACAATCTAAATCAGCTAAATAATTCTTAATCAACTGCTATGAGCTACTTTAATTAGAGGTATCTCAATATATTTTTTCGAGGAAGAAGCATTTTAATGAAATCAATAACGTAATTAGAAATTATTTTGATGTCAAACAAAATAAGTGTTTAAATGTAATTTAGTATTTCCAGAGGAAAATTTCATTCTTTTTTTAAATATTCAAAACAACTGAATATATTCAACCAAAAAAAGGAAACATTATATACCCTAGGATCTGTCTCCAACTAAAAATGTATGAGGATCATGACTTTTTCAGAACCACGCTCGCATTCTGAACCAATTTTCAAATCACTAAATCTTCTCAAATTAACTGATATTTGCATTCTCCAAACAGCATGTTTTGTATTTCAGTGGACTCTTAAATTAACTCCAACCTGTTTCAACAATACATTTAAATATGTTACTTCCATACACTCTTTTAATGCTCGTCAGTCTAGTAATAAAAACCTAAGCTTATCAACCGTTACAACAACTCAGTATGGATTACGTTCCCTACATTTTATTGGCTCAAAAATATGGAATTCACTTCCTTTGAATATTCAAAATACTTCATCTCTCTCTTCCTTCAAAAACCTTTTATCTAATCACCTACTTGACAAGTATACCTACTTTAAATTGATTAATAATAATAAGATCTGTTTATATTCCTTATTTATAATAATTTAAGAAATACTGCTTGTCTTACATATTTACTTAACTATTTTTCTCTTTTTTTTTCTTTTCTTTTAGAAAAAATGAAAGAAAAATAATGTATTTTTTACGATGTATTGTAATATGTTAATATAGTCTAGGACTATCCTCTCGATTAGCCCTGCTATTTAGGATAGCCCTTATTCAAATTATGTGAGTTAAATAAAATGGATGATGATGATGATGATGATGATGATGTATGTTGTTGCAATATTGACAAATACAAACTTCATGAAATATTTGCATTTTGTGGCAAGAAATAATTATAAACAAAAAAACTACTGCATAATATTACATTCTGAAAATTAGAAAACAAAAGAAAATTAGATAATAGTTTTATCTACGATATCAAAATCTAAGAACGTAAACAATTAACGAATCACTCTTGTGTGACAAAGTTCGAAGTCTATAGATTGCCAGAAAATGATTTATCTAGTTAAACAAAACTATTTATGTACAACACAAACCAAAACTGCGATTAATTCTTTGAATTTCCAGAACAAAACTGCCAATTTGGTAAAAACAATTATATTAAGAGGAACAAAACTGGCATGCCAACGGAATCAAAATCGTCCTGTGAGAATTAGAAAACTTAAAACATGTAATCGAAAGATGCCACTACATGCAGAAAAAAAGATAATTCTCCAATAAACAATAAACCGCAGACCACATATATTATTAAACTCTGGATCGAAAATTGTTTGCAGGGGACATTATAAATCTGGTTTCACGGACTTTGTAGTTTGCAAAGCTGCGATCAAACAAGTATACAACTTCCGATTTTGTGACAAATTCACACAGAACTTCGAATAAAAATGACAAGAACCAAAAAAATATTTTCAAAATAAGAATAATGCGAATATAAATCACCGCGTGCTTCCTAATACGTATTTATGACATAATATCTTCCTTTCATTTACAATTTTATGGCGAGATGTATCAGAATTCTTTTTCAACTCAGGATAGAATATCTCACTAGGGTGTTAGGGTCAGGCTTGCAAAGAATGTTAAACAATTAGAAAAAAAAACTTGGACCGTAAAATGCGTTTACATATCTTTCTGAGTCAGCCTATTAAGCAAATCAGTGTGACTCAGCTTCTACTTTCAAAACAGTCGTCACCAAAAGTTTCTATACTTGCCTCAGTAACGAGATTCTAAGCTTGCGACTCGTGGTGTTTCGTGTTTATCTTTGTCTCACAACCAATATAATTGCTTTGGACAATCTATAAAACTCTGTTGACGATTAAAGAACTCCCTGAAATCTTTAGGACGAACGTAAACTTCGAAATATGCAGTGAATTAACGATTTATGTTCAAATCTTAAGGGCGTGCCTGCACAACCATAATGGCCGTTAGCTTGAGGCCAGTGGGCGGCTTTGGCCTGGTTACTAAGTAAAAAGGCTCATTTTAGGATGGATGGGGACCTCGAACAGTTTAAATTTGGGCCTTTTAGTACGTTCATCAATATTCCCATCAGAACAAAAAAAAACTTAGAGTAGCAGGACTTTTTAAAATCAAAACAGAGTACATTCAGAATGACTTTAACAACAGATTGTGTTACATATACAGAAAGGAAGGATCGGAAAATATTCATGTTTTCTTCAGCAAAATAAAATATGCTTTTCTTAAAAAAATAGTTAGCATGCAGTGCTATGCTCTTAGAACATATATCAATGGCCTCTCTAAGCCCCTCTACGATGAGCTCAAAAAACACCAGTTAGGTCATATTTCGTTACAAGAATAAAATATGGCGAACGTATCGAAAAGAAAGGAGTTGGAAACTTTTCCAAATGATCTGGAGAAAAACTGCCAGGACAATAAAAAATTGAAATCTGAAAACGAAATTTCTATTGAAAATAGTATTCATTCATTCAAAACTTTCAAAATTTTAAAAGTTTTGAGTGAAAATACACAAGCAAAGAGCATATTCGTTCAAGGTAAGCAATTTCACACTTAATTGTTGTGACGTGACGCAATCAAAAGTGACGTACCAGCTTTTAAAAATGGACGACTAGTATTTTGTTGTTAGATACCGAGTTAAGTTATAAATGAATTTGGAGGATATGAATAATCGTCGCGGTTATTTTACGCAACGTAAGCGGAACATTCTGTGGGGGCGAGCCTACAATTAAAAATGTGTCAGCGGATTCGAAACAGTGATTACTGCGGTTAACCACCACAATTCGGTGGATCTGAGTTAATAAGCAATGATTATTTGGTAAAATTTCCGTATTGGGGTGTACTATTGTTAAGTCATACAAACTAAACCTTACCCAGACCCTAACTTCTAT
>JANCMA020050209.1:0-16156 GCA_024336925.2 Zoanthus solanderi | reverse complement strand
GAAGAAGGAGGATGCAAAGAATCGAGCAAGATGGAGAGTGGGAGTGGGAGAGATTGCTGGCAGAGTGGGGTAAATCCAGCCACCCTAGTTTACAGGGATAAAACCGGATCAAAACTGAATTGATGATGATGATACTGTATTCCACAGTTGAATCTGGCGCTTCGTGAATATTTCAATGAAACAATAAACATATTTACCTTACCCAACATAATCCATGCTGGATATAAAATCTTAAACCAATAAAGTCAAAAGTGAGAACTTTTCATGTATCAGTTGCTGTAATTATACAAGAATGATTTCTTTCTTTGAAAATATAATCCCTCCAATTTGATTGTTTACTATTTTATTTTCTCTTTAGTTTCCCATGACAGCATATGTTGTGTGTGGGACTCAGGCCGAGTTGGGCAAACAGAACCATGTAATTGTGATGAAAATGTCTGAGATGAACAAGACCAGTGGTGATGATGATTGTAAGTCATTTTTAAAAAGTTTTGCTCTTCAAAAAAGAGACTAAAGTCAAACCATAATTATCTGGACTCATTGGGACCTCAGTAAATAATCCGGATAATTGAGAGCCTGGATAATCGAAAATATGAATATTAATGAGGTACAAATGTAAATAAAAGATATATAAACATATGAACAGCAAAGAAACATTTTAATCATGAAATTTACACAGTCTATGTATTTACAAATATTCACTTTTTTGTTCACATATTCATAACACTCTAACATAGTCTTGGATTATTACTAATGCTTTGGATGCATTATTTATTTTACTATACATAATTATAAATTATGACAGATGAGTAGTGCTGAATGGAGAAAGTTTTTGCTAAAGCTTGTACTGATTGTACAGTAAGAAGTCAATCCATAAGTTTGACACATTTTTTATGCAAAACATATTAAGCGATCTAATGCAGCCCCTTCTAGAACTACAGTAACTAAAAAGCTAAGTCTATTGAAAGTTGTTGGGTTAACCCTAAGTAAACCACCTTTGATAGTTTTTGAAATAGAAATGATGGATTTTGTACAAACCTTGGAACAGTACATTTGCACATCTACTATATATAATATTTTATCATTTTGCACATGAGGATATTAACAAATTTTGCACCAAGAATTGAATTCAGATTAACGTCATTCAGATTGCCTGAAATCTACCCCAAGATGCGTAAACCAATTCAACCTTGCCAGTCAGAAGAAATCCTTTTTTCATGCCCCAATGTCTGTTAATGGCAATCTGTTTCTCCAACAGCGGATTCTGATGATGACACACTTGATAATGAACCTGAACTAAACACAGCAATGATCAAACACACTGGAGGGGTAAACAGAATTCGAGTAGGTGGATCATCCAAACTGAATTAAACATTATAAAAAATTCTTATTTTTTTTTCTGGTGAAGGTGTATAGAATTCCTTAGTTGGAAATAATTTTATGTAAAAAGCTTCCCTGACATTTTGAAGTTTCTCTTTCATCAGTGGTTGATGCTTCAGTACTAAAAAAAATGAAATCATGGTGTTATTGAATAATCTGACTGTACATTAGGGAGTGTTCATTTTTTTATGGCTTGGGGGAGGTCGATGTAAATATAGGGGGTCAAGAAAAAATAAGGGGGTGGAAATGTAGGTTTGTGAAAGTTTGAGGGGTGTTGCAGGTGGGGTCCAATTATAAGCCAAACCAAACTAAACTTTATTTGAACATCTTAACAAACTACACAAGTTCATAAAAAAATGGCCGACCAAAACATCACACACACACAAACTCTTTTTGGATCCAGTTACTTCTCATTTTTTTTCTTCTTAGTAGAGCAGCTAAGCGCAGAATCGTTCACTTCATGATACAAGCATGAAACTTTGCATGCTAAATGTTAGTTGATCATATTAGATATCTATTCGATTAGCCAAGCAATTTTCATAAGGTCTAGGCCCTCTTACAATCTTCCTCTCTGGAAAGATGTTGTCCTCAACATGTACTATTACAGTATGTTCAAAATCTTTTACAGCTGATGGCACTCTGGTTGCGCATGCCTGAATGCCTTAACTCTGGTACTGCAACTAAACAAACTGATTTGATCAAATAATACCATGTTTCATATAAAGTCTCTGCAATCTTTGTTCAGAGGCATTGCCTTTTGTCTGTGTATTCCTTTTTCCGTTCTTTTAGATATTTCACCAATATACTGTTTCATGTACAGTAACTAACAAATAACGAATAGTTCAAATAAAACAAAACTCTTTTTCGTTTTCTAGTGTTCTTTAATAAACAATTCTTGATTGGTTCTGCAGCCACGGCTGTACATAATTCTAAGGTAGGGCATATCATGAGAACATTGATGGGATATTGATCTACTGCTGTGGTACCACAGTCATGCCTTCGATTTCAGCGGTAACAACTGGTTGAATGGATGGTTGTCCCAAGTGATTGTATGTTACTCTGTTTGGGGGTCGTACAACGCGTTAAGGTCTTCTTTGGACGTTATCTTCGGCATGTACATCTTCCACTTGGTTTGCAGGATCATCTTGTACTGTGGAAGTTGATTCAGCATCACGCTCTGTATCAGCCTCAACTTGCTCAGCACCTGGGTTATTATCAGCTTCGCACAGAGCCTCCAATACTTTAGGACAAACACCAAACTTGTGCGTCATCCTCTGGCACTGGGGATACGTTAGTTTATCTTTTGGGACGTTGTTGTTGGTATTTCTTGTTCTTCTTGCGATGTCGTTTTTGGCGGACTTACTCTTGCTCAATTTTGGAAGGTGGTCCACAGGGTAGTAGCAGATTTCTGTGTTCTTCCAGACTTCATTTTCACAAAAAGATCATAGCTTTTCCAAACCACCACACTCGCTGAGCTTTCTTACAAGAACATGGTCACCTTCCTGAAGAACAGCGTGTTTCACCTTTTTATCTTACTGTCTTTTCCTTGATTCTGTGTTATTGTCTGTATTCGATGACGTGACACTTCTCCATTTTTTTACATACTCCTGATAGGTGGTGTAACCTCGACGAGGTTTCAGGCCAAACATGGGATCGATCTGTTGTCTAGGGTTTCTTCAAAATAAGAGGTAAAACAGAAAAAATCCAGTCAAGTCATTGCACGTGCAATTGTATGCCTGTACCATCTTATTCAAGTTATCTCACCAGCGTGATTTCTGTGATTCTTGAAGTGTTCTAAGCATTGATAGAGGTGTCCTGTTAAAGTGTCCAACCTGGCCATTTCCCTCGGAGTTGATATGGAGTTGTGTGAGAGTGTTTGATTCCACACAGGTTTTCGAGGGTATAGAACAGCTTGTTCTCAAATTCTTTACCCTGGTTGTGGTGAATGGTCTCGGGGAATCCAAATCTAAGGATCAATATATAGCTTCTTTGCTGCAGTTTTTCCAGATTTGTCATGAGTGGCATGTGCCTATGCATAGCGTGTGTAATGATCCATGATCAGAAAGTATTGGTATCCATCACTTGACTGGTCAAGGTGCAGATAGTCCATAGAAACCAACTCAAACGGTGCTGTTATTGTGATTGTTGCAGTGGTGCCCTTGTTGGTTTTGCTGGTCGCTTTTGCTTAAGGCAACAACAGACTTGAGTGACATAATGATTTATGTCAGCTCTCATGAAGGGCCAATAAAATCTTTCGCGTGCTAACTGAATTACTCTTTGTGGTCCTAAGTGCCTCATCTTCTCGTGTAATTCAACACAAACTGTTTTCCTGAGTCTGTTAGGTAGTACAACGTGTTGGTTTGATACAGATCTACGATATAACAATCTATCTTCTGCAATACAAAGCTTGTCCCACTCATGCAACAATTGTCATACACAGGCTGACTCCTTCTGCTTATGCTCACTGTTTGGTTTCTGTCCTAATTGTTTAAGTTCAATAACATGAGCAACACAGGTATCTTTTTTATGGTGCGGAGGCAAGGTCTTCAGTTGTAATGTATGCCTTTGTTGTAGTTTCAGGTTTCTCCTTTAAGTATGCTGCTACTGACATCGACGATAACCATGCTGATTGGTGGTGACTTCCTTCTTGTATCGCTGAAATAATAGTGTTTAAAACATTCTTATTAACACTCTCACTACATTCTTGCATCAGTTGACATACGCTGGTTCGTTGTCTAGACTGCGTCCATGCATCTCTGTTTGATCTTCCTGGTCTGTATTTTATTTCGAAATTAAAGTCAGCAAGTTCGCCTCTCCATCATAGTCCTGTGGGATTTAGTCTTGCGGATGTTAAAACATATGTTATATAATATGTATAAACTGTGAATTTTGGTGAGTAATATTGGTAGTCCCTGAACTGATCTGTTATTGCCCCATTTGAGGGCTAGAAACTCAAGTTTCCCTGCATGATATTTCTTCTCTGCTGCTGACAAGGCTCTGGAGGCATAAGCTATCGCCCTCAGTGCTCCTCCTTGTCTCTGATATAAAATAGTTTCCAGTCCTTCAGGCTGTGTGTGATCAGGGAAGGCCATAACTGGTGGGTTAGTTAGGTGTACGATCAGTGTCTCAAGTGCCGTTTGACTGTTATTGTCCCAATGCATTAAAATCTTCGATGGCAGCTGTCCTTTTCTCTTAATTCCATCACTGGTTGCTGTGGTTATCAACTTCCAGATTGGTTTAGCTTCCTTGGAAAAGTTTGGGATTTATCTCCTGTAATAGCTTAGTAATCCTACAAGCTGTCTCACCTCCCCGACAGTTCCTGGTTTTGAGTTACTGAGAGCAACAACTGTTTCAATACTATTTGGGTCCATACGGTGACCTTCTTTAGAGATGATCCATCCAAAGAAAGACACTTCCTGTTTGAACAAATTGTACTTGCAAGGTTTTAACACTGTTCATAAAATAATTAATGTTCAATAGTTCTTTAAATGTCCTGCTGAATACAATCACATCATCCAAATATGGGACGGCAATGTTATCTTTAAGGTCACCTAGACAATTTTCCATTTTCCTGTTTTTAAACCAAATGGGATACGAATCCACTCGTATAACCTCCAGAGGTTATGAATGCAGTAAGCGGTCGACTAAGTTCACTCGCATACCCCTGGTGGTAAGCTTTCTCTTGATCTAATACGCTAAACCACTCATTTCCGCCTACATGTAGGTTATCGAGGTTTCCTGAACCCTTGGAATGGGGTGGCGATCATCCATAGTTTTTCTGTTTAATTCCCTATAGTCTATACATACTCTCAATGAGCCATCGTTTTTTTTCAAACACATACTACAGGGGATGAGTAAGTTGATAGTGAAAAACAATCGTGGATGGCCAAGATTCAGAGCAATAAGTTTGCTGTGTAGATCCTCCCGCAAAACTTAGAAAAATTGGGCCAATGTTTTCAAGTTGACTTAGTGTTGCCGAGCAGGTGCAGTTCATGGCATAGCCCCTTTAAGCTCAGTTGTAAGTTTCAGTTTAAAACTTTGGCAGAATTTGATTTTGTAAGGCAGCTGTAATGCATGTTGCTATATATTCTATGCACGTTTTATATAATTTTATAGAATGTTCGTACAGCCTTTGTTTACTATGATGTTGTTAAATTTTTAATAGTCTTAGTGTTAATTTTTGTTATGTGCAGTTGAAAATTTTATATTGATAATTATGCAATAGAATTACAATAAATAATTATCATTATTATTAATATTATAATAAATTTATTTACCTTGATTATTTAATTATAGCATGCTCCCATTCCTGATCAACATATTGCAGCCACTTGGTCAAGTAAGGGTAAAGTCCACATATGGGACATATCGCAGCAGCTGTTGGCGGTTGATAACCCTCTCACCTCACAGGCCATTCATTCGGGAGATTACAAACCAACATATTCATTCACTGGCCATCAGGTAAAGTATTAAGGCGCATTTAAACGGATGCAACACTTTGGGACAACATCATCCAACAGTCCATCCAACATTGTTTGGCACAACATGTTGTCTTTGTTCGAACACCATGTTGGGACATGTTGGGCAATGTTAGATCGTGTTGGACAATGTTGGATAAAGTTTGATTTCTGTCGAACTTTTCGTCCCACATCAGCCAACAATTTTCTTCGAGCATGCGCATATGAGAACATTCATTGGTGCTCAGTCTATCCACGTACATCAATGTAACTCATCCTCATCTTTTCACAATAGGCGACTGTGTCTTTTAACTTAGTTCGCGCACAATGTTGTTAAAAAAAAACCTTCTCTCCTCCTTATCCATGCTCTTGTTTACCGCTCTTTCGTCTTAGCTTTTTATCTTCGTCCATTATCTTGTTCCCAGAGCCCAGCGATCACATACTAATACGTGGGTCCTGGTAACGATCTAACATGGTGTTGGCTTTGTTTGAAGACTGGTGCTTCCAACATTTGCCAACTTGTTAATTCCAACAATGTTGGGTGATGTTGCATCCGTTTAAACGGGCCTTTAGTCATTAGAGAAGTGAATACAAATAAACATGAAAATCAACTTACGCACTTTGTTAAACTAAAAAAATATGTTTGTATGCATATTATTTTGCATGAATTCGTGGCCATTTCTAATCCATTTTTCATGTTCGTAACAGTCATGATTTAAAACTAAGCTATATACAATGAATAGTTGTTTGAAAAAATGAGACTCATTCAGTTTTGCCACTCAGTTATACTCAAGGTTGTTTGACTGGGTATATTTGAGTTGATTTTTCTTATCCGCAAACTATGCACATCCATTCCCTAATTTCCAAAGTATAATATTGATAATTTATAAAGAAAGTGTTCTTCAAGTTGAATGCTCAGAAAAAATTCTGAGTTACTGATGGGAAATTGAACTCTCAACCTTCTGATTACCGGTCAGATGCTCTACCCACAGAGCTCAGTGGATAAAGCATCTGACCGATAATCATCTGGAAGGTTGCGTGTTCGATTCCCGTCCGTGACTTGAGGAATATTTCTTTTTAACTTTATAACCAAGTTGCAAACTTCCATATGGACTTTTGATAAGGAATACTGTATGGTTAATAGATGATGATGATGTGGTGGTGTTTATAATAATATTAATAATAACAATATTGAGTTTATTCGTCACCTTTTTTCCCACATGTCAACCAGTAGCTGACTTGTTCGGGTTTACATTTTTTTGGGAGGATACATGAGGAGAGGACTTCATCATCCCCTCGACCAAAAGCAAACCATCCTACTGGTTCATCACCATTCTCTTCTTATAATGTGTGGATTTTATAAGATTTTAGAAGAATGGTTGATTGTGGCAAGAGGAAGTCAACAAAAACGTGCAACCCTTGGCAAGTCTTGGTATCAAACTCAGAGTCTCCTACCCGGCAGTAAGAGGTCTTGCTAATTGGGTCAAGCTTCTTCAAAGTCTATTCAGTCAAGTGATGAGCATGTTTATACTGTAGCTATGTTATGGGGAGGTTATGTTATGCTGACGAGGGCCAAAAGCCAAAAGGCCGAAACAGTTACACGTATCCATGGCTGCTAATAATCAGGCTCACTTTTATTTACGCTACCAATGTGTCCTTACTGCCCGTTTAGTAACTTCATGTTAGCTACTAACATGTATGTACTATCTTTACCTGACTGTTATCATACTGTACTGTATAAACTACATCCCACAGGCAATATACTTTCATATTTCACTATCTGTGACGTTTTTCCTTCCACATTACACTTCAGGCTGAAGGGTTTGCAATGGACTGGTCACGAACGGTTACTGGAAGGTATAAAGCTTAATAACGTACAAGAATCCAGTAGATTTTAAAAGATTTATTTATTTTATTGTTTGGTTTATAATAAACAGCATTTTGAGGCAGTGTTCAATATTTCATTCAAATTGGATGTTTTAGAAGATTTGCTACAGTGGGAAATGATGTCGTTATGAATGATCGTCCAGCCTCTGTTCCTAACTTAAACAATAGAAACCTGAAAAATAAAGTATATTTTCAGACTTCAACAGGATTCAAACCCGTAACGACTTTATTTAGGTGTCGAGTCTTATTTAGCTGGCCAAAGGCCTACTAATTGGGGACACCATCTTTACCGCTCTAAGGTGGACGAAGACCTTTCACACTACAGACACACACACGTAAACACATAGATGTCTCCGAGGGCCTACGGTTTAACATCCTTAACCAAGAAGACGCGAAAGTCTAACCATTTGCAGATGTTAGAGCAAAGGCAGCCCTTCTCCTCAATTGTTTTAAGACTCTGAGTGTTGGTCCGGCTGGGAATCGAACCCAAGCCTCCCGCACAATAGACTGGTACCTTAGCAACTAGGCTAACAAGACGGCGTTACCTCTGCAATATCAGTTAAGCGCTTTAAGAGTGAAAAGATCTGCAATTTGAGAGTTGTTGTGTACACATAGTTTATCTTAATCTTATAAAACATTTTTCCTATGCTGTCATCATTTTTGTGGGAGAATTTTTTTTCTTCAGTTTGTGCATATGATGGCAGCTTTTACGGTTTTTCAAATTTGTGATAATTAATTGTTTTTTAGTTATTTATTGAGCTAGTTCACTGATTGGATTCATCCTTCATATTGTAATGCAAGCGTACTACAAAATGGAACTAAATTATTGTCAATTTGTAGTTGGTCAAACCGTCGCTAATCAAGTTATCGTCAAACGGAGTAAAATTTACAAAGAAACCCTAACTTCATTTTTTAATTTGTCAAGAGCAAGAGTAATTACATGTTTCAAATTAAATTCAATGTTTGAACTTTACATTAATGTTGAATTTGATAGTACAAAGGGATAAAACTGGTATTCTATTGAAGATCTGTTATGTTAATGTTGAAAATAAGATTTAAGTGGATCCAACAATGGATCTTTAGGAAACTAATGAGACAAAAAGTATAAACAAAAACTTGCCTGTAAAAAAGAATTTTTTATCACCTGCAGACTTCTCACTGGTGACTGTCGGAGAAACATTCACCTGTGGTCTCCACGTGATGATGGTACGTGGCACGTGGATCAGAGAGCATACAGAGCACATACTGATTCAGTTGAAGATGTGCAATGGAGCCCCAATGAACAAAATGTAAGGAATATTGCTGTGAGATTTATCAGTTTTCATAATAGTATACTTGTAGTATAATAAATGGATACTGCGTCGATGTTTCTGTAGAAAGTGAATACGAAGGATTACAGTCCGAAACGTCAATTCCAAAATTCTTCCCACTACGGTTAAAAACTTATCAATTTATAGAACTGTACTTGTAGTATAATAAATAGAGGATATTACACGGTGGCGCGAACATATGAAGTTTATCTTCAAGTGGAAAAAATATTTCCACGAGTGAGCGCAGCGATATGAGTGTTTCGAAAATAAAAAAAAATAGAGGAAAAACAAAGGAAAAACAAGGGAATGACGTCAGCGATATCTTCACTAGTGAAGATATGGAAAATATCTCACTCGTATCCCGGATGTGGTTTCGCATGGAAAATACGAGCTGTCTATTTTTCGGTAAAACACTCATATTTATGTAATAATATTAATTAAAACTTTATTTGAATCTGCTTGCTACATGACTTAAGTTTGTATTACTAATTGGGGAGACGGCTCAAATCTTGGTATAAAGGCTGATTCTGTTGAGGAACAAAAGGCCGAGTGTCCGGAGAAAAATCCTCGGGATCAGTCAAAATTTCATCCCACATGCGAGAGATTGGATGCAAGATTTTCAACTACTCTACCATCCTGACTTCCAGAAAGATTTTCTTTGAACCATTAGGAATAACTGTTCACCTAAATTTTCTCAATTGATTTGACGAATATCTTATTGTGGCTCGCTCTTTGGTTTATGTCTTTTTCTTATTTTATTATTAGTTAATGCGTCGTTAGAACTCCAACTTAAAGAATGTTTTTGGACGTAAATGGAAGGCAGACATTTGAAAAAGAATATAAGTTTGTGCCCTGAAAATTTTACAGTACAATATGATAATTTTGTTATGAAGAGAAGTAAACCGTTTAAAATGGTTCCTTGCTTTAGTTGCGTTCAAAGAACAACTTCTAGTAATGGTTTCTATTTATGAAATGATCCCAACAGTTTTGGTTTCATGGCTCATTTTATTCGAACTAAATTTTTATTTTTCTTATGTTTTATTTAATTACCACAGGTGTTTGCCTCGTGTTCAGTTGATAAGACCATAAGAATATGGGACGCCCGTGCTGCACCCTCCAAAGCTTGCATGTTGACCACGCATGCTCATGAGGCGGATGTAAACGTCATCTCATGGAACAGGTTTGATTTTGCAACTGTTTTATCTTTTAAAGGGCCACCCGTGCTTAAAAGTCTCCCTTGCAACCACAAGGTTATTGATTCGATTTCCGACTTTGTCGAGATTTGAACATTTGTGTGTTATAGGTTTTCATCAAAGCTGACCACTTGGTTTTTTCGTGTTCTATCCATGGCGCTGCCAAAATTTGAATCTTTGTTTGACCTTCAGTTTTCTGCCTAAGATGACTCAGCTTTCCATGGTTTTGAGTTTGGTAAATGAGCACCAGCATCTGCTGAGAGCTAACCTACCATGGATTAGTGTCTCAACCACGAAAATACTTAGACTCTCATCTGCTAAATATTACAGAAATCGGAGATAATTGCAGGCCCCGTGGGCCACTAGGCTCGTAAAGAATTTAGATTTTCGCTTTTAAACATTTTCAGCTTTTAGAAATTGGAAGCACAGCTACAATTTAGAAAGCTATCTGCGATGTTTTTAGAGGTCTCCTTTTACTCCTCATTTGTTCCCAATTAATTGATTTAAAATGAGTTCTAGTTCTCGTTAATATTTCTTTTAGTGTAACCAGCTGTGATAATTAAACTCATGAACTCAAACTCAATAGTTCTAACGATTTCTCGTCCATTTGAGCTGAACGTCAAGTTGTTGTGTATTTATAATGTTTTACAGTATAAAAAGTAAATCAAATGCCTTAAGAAGTGTTCTAACCTTTTATGTTTCTGTTTAAAATAATCAGAAATGAACCATTCATTGTTTCTGGTGGAGATGACGGAATCATAAAAGTTTGGGATTTGAGGCAATTTCAGAAGTAAGTGAATAATCAGAAACAACAGTGAAGATTTTATGTAACAAATCTTTCTTACTTGCAGTAATAGTAAACGCAGAATATACGAGAATTAAGTCACAGAAAGCGATGTATTTAATATATTAATCAAAGTTTATTTTAGGAAATAGGATTTCCGACAGTCTAACGTGAACAGTTTGTGTAAAAGTTAGTTTGATAGTTATAAATTGAATTATTTCTTATTTTGACAACGTTGTTAATCCGACTTAGATTTCTCGACTTAATTCTTTTATACTGGTTTCCATAAAATTGCTCGCCTTGTAGCCAAATAAGTGCTCATTGATTGTAGCGCTGGTGCGACAAAATGGTTAAATGCGTTCGCAATAGAATGATTTTCAAACATACTAGAATGGTCAAACAGCCAAATCTGTTTAGCCGGTGACATTCTTCAGACATTCTTTGCTGTATAGGGGTTGCTCAGCAATTATTTCATCAAGTTTTAGGCACCTTTTTAACACCCCTCCCCTCTTCTTATCAGTTGTCATCAGGAAGCCTAACCCAATACCAGTTATGTTGTCGTTATCTATCACTCTCCCCCTTCTCAGTGCAAAATTTTAATGAGAATTTGTGCCTCAGCTTTCGAAAAGATTTGTCTCCTTTATTAATGACATAACTTTCCCCAGGACCCCCACCCCCCACCCCCTATGTAATCAACTGTCATCCAACCAGCTACTCCTTCCCCTTCCCTCGTCGATGGCGTAATTGTCGAACAGCTCTATTGACCTTTTTCACGGTATAAAATATCTTTTTTTCTGCATTATATTTTGCCCGCCCTTGTTCACGAGTCTTAAAATAAATGAAAATCTACGCAAAACGGGGCTGGGCGAAAAAGTTTGAATATAAACAAAAAACTATGTTGAACCGTGAAAAAGGTTAGGCTGAGCATGTTTTGGCGCAGTTGGTAAGATCTCTGCTTTCCGACCACAAGGTCCCCAGTTCGATCCCGGCTCTGCTGAGATTTGAATGTCTGCGACCTTGTTTTCCGCCTAAGCTAACTCCGCTTTCTATCCTTGCGGGGTAGGTAAATGAGTACCAGCGTCTGCTGGAAGCTAACCTGCGATGGATTAGCGTCCCGTCCAGGGGGAGTCTAAGACTACCATCCGCTTAACACTGCAGAAACCGGAGATAAGCACCGGCTTAAATTAGCTACTGAGCTCGTAAAGGGTTTAGTGAAAAGAGTCTATGGGAATATACTTTTTCATTTGAGTTTCCTTCTCTATTTTAGGATCCGTTGTATTTCTATTTCTTGTTTTGTCACAGCTTTATTGCAAGCATGCAAAATATATATTAGCATGTTCAAATGCGTTTGTTTCTCTCGTTATGGAAAGAGTCTCCGAACAGAACTCCAAACAAATATATGTAAAACCTTAAACTCTATGGTTTGGCCACAACACCCGTGTAACTGCAATGCAAGCAACAAGAGCAACCGTGGACAGCTGTTTCGTCCTGTTAGGACTCATTAGCATGGTACAGCTTTTTTGCTGCAAGCAAAAAGATACAAAGACGATTTCATAGAACTGCTTTAAGGGTGAGCCCCCACTGCATGCATGTGGGAGCTAGGTCGGGGTATCCCAAACATACCTTAGGCAATGCATGCGGAGAGAGGATCAATAAAAAGGACCTAGGTGGTTTAAGAATAAAAATGTAAAACCTTAAAAGAATAAACCACCCGTACTAAAAAAATATTACTCTTTACACTGCGCAAAATTATTTCATCTTTAAAAAAAGTACCATAGAATTACGTGACCAATAGTGACTGTGTCCTACGGTTGGTTACCATTTACATATCAATTTCAGGTTATCTGCTGTGTTATCCTTCCCAGAATGCAAATAGCTCGTAAAAGTTAACTGTCGATGCGCTCCGCAATTTAGTTTGTAGGTCAATGAATATGTTTGGTTGAGATAAGAAGCATGGCTTTAGTAGCCAAATGATACCCGTGCCAAGATGTTCATAATTGAGAAATAAAACATGCTTTCCGTGCCTTCATAGCCTGGTGAAAACCGAGGCGAACGATTGGGAGAATTTGAGAGCAGATCAGTGATTTTCACCTGCTCGAGAGTTGTCACAAACTTTGCCGAAATTTTCAAGAGGCTATGGAGGCACGGACAACATGTTTTAATTCTTTTATAAAATTATTATTTTCATTGTTAACAAAGAGAAAGACGATTTACAAAGCGCGTACTGTAAATTATCACAACTCGAAGACAGTCAACCACATTGCTCACGTCATTTTCGTGCTTCATAGCGCTATGAAAACACACTTGTTGACCAATCAAAACCAACGTACTATCCAAATTATTTTATAATTAAAAATTTAGATATGGCTTTTGCTAGATGGTGAGAATAGATTCCTTGAGGTTTACTTGAAATGGCGAGAGGGCAAAATCTATGATTTTAGGAGTCTTTAGAGCAGGATCTAAGGCAAAGTGGTGAGCTTTCTCAATGCTTGCAAAGAACTATATATACTTTGTTTCTTTGAGACAGTACCTTGTATTTCTGGAGCTGATCTTCCAACACAGGTGTATCGTTGATGACAAACTCGACTCCCAAGATAGCTTCCATGTTCTTTATTTTCAACAGAACGGCGTCCATGGTGTTCAAGTACTGTTTGGGAGGACCAGACTCCAGCGTGCTCTACGAGAATAAATTATTCAAGAAAGGTTTGAACTGACATAAGATGATTACATGATTAGGTTTGAACCCAGTTATAAGGGATGCAGGCTGTTTAACAATCTAAGCGGTTGTCTACGCAACTGCAAACTGTAAACTCAGTCTTCATCGGGATTTAAACCCGTAACGTCTCCAACACTAACGCAGTGCTGCAACAAACTGTGCTGTGAGGCCGTAGCTGTTTCGAGCTGTTCATTAGTGGGTCCATTAACCCTTTAAACGCTAGTCAGTTTATCAGCTTCTCGATTCCCCTTACATGTTAACTTCGTACCTTGCTTATTTTCCGTCAAGTTATAAAAACGATCAGTCCGGTTTTGTGAAATATTTAAATAATTGTGAAATTGAAAGAAACGCACTGATCTCTGATACTGGAGCAGTGACCCTGACAACTGAGCTAATAAACAACTGCTGTTGGTAATGAAGGTTTGCGACGTTGATAGATTATAGATGAAAACCCATTTTCAGACTCGTGCGACCTAAGGCCTAGCACGAGTAATTAGAGTCCAGGCTAAACACACTGAAACTTCAATTACTTTTCTCATTGGTTCATACCTGCAGCTGTCGTCGTCGATCCTCTAAAGCTGCTTTAGCCGCTGACCACCTGTCATCCACCTTCTTCACGTTGGACTGAATCTGTGGCACCAGACGGTCCTCACGGCTCAAATTCTTAGCCTGATCCTTCAGTCTGTTTAGGTTTCCGTCATTCTCCACTAAGCTATCGTGCTTGTGCTTTTAGTTAAGAGATTTGAAAATTTTAACTACATCTTTTACATTTCAGCACCACATAAAAAACAATCCAGAATTTCCATGCAAATATTTACAAAAAAAACCAAAAACAAATAGGACCCAGTCCCTCGCTTGGTTGAAGAGCAGGAAAAAGAAAAACGCTAACCTATATAAGAACATTTAAAACAAAGTTTTGCAATATTGTCCATTTATCTGCGCCCCCCGAAAAACGTGATGAGACTAACTACTAGCTTTATCCCATGCTAGGTTTACTAGTAACCCTGCAATACATAGTCTCATCAACTAGCATACCACCATGTTTAGCCTAAAGCTAACAACCGCCTACATATGTCGAGAGTTATGCAAGAAGCTCCAGCAAATGTCTGCATTAAATTTTTAGATTTACCTCGCAATAAGTTTGAGGATTCAATTTTATTGTCAAAAGGAGAGAGAAGGAAAATAACAGATACAGAGAGACCGATTAATATAATGTATGAGTATAAACCATTCTAAATCATAATCAATACACTTTGTAGATGTAGGTAGACTTGACGAGTTAACAAAATATTCTTAGTGTACAGTTCCTTGATCTTCTTAGTTGCTTGCTAAGTTGCACAATAAACGTGTACGTATCCAAATGGAACATCGTTACGTTCCTAGGTGTACCAAAATGCAACTTCTTTACCTTCCTATGTATCAAACTGCAACGTTCTTATGTTCCCACGTATCAAAATTCAATATCTTTCTTACTACGTATCAAAATGCAACGTCCTTGCGCCCTACGTCTCGAAAGACAACGTCTTTAGGTTCCTGCGTATCAAGATGCAACGTTCTTATGTTCCTTTTTTATAAAAATGCGACATCCTTACGTTCCCACGTATTAAAATGCAACGTCTTTTTAAACCTCTTTACGTTCCTACGTATCAAAACGCAACGTCCCTACGTTCTTACCTTACACTGTTCCAGCTGACCGTTAATTTCATACTCTATTTCTGGCATATCACCAAATCTTTCTATGAGTTTCTCCGCGTCCACCAGGATTGCTTCCAGACGTGACAATAATTCCTGCGCATCTCGTCTCTGTTGCAGTAACAAAACGTGTTGCTGCCGCTCCACAATCAGTTTACCAACATTCTCCCATCTATCGTTGAAACTCTTGAAAGTTTGCTCGAGTGTCACTGGTACGTTACCCTGAGCTCGGCACGACTCAATCAACTCTTCCCCTTTTCTTTGAACTGTTGCCACACTTGGTTTCATTTGCTTCATGGCGCTGTCAAGCGACTGGAGAAAAGAGAAGAAACAGAAATAACAGAGTTAATAAACAACTCTGAAAACACTTAGAAACAGTTTAAATGTGGCTTGTGTACTTCAAGCTATATCGGCTATACTTGTCGACACCTTCATACACGCATCGATCAACATAAGCTACAATCAAGTTCCATCAGCAGACACCTCTGTGAAGATCACGGTCTTTCTTCTTTATTTTCGGCCGTCCAAAAATTGAACTTTAAAATTCTAAAGCATTGTATCAATAAATTTGACTGTTTAATCTTCGAAATGCTCTATATTAAGCACTTACAGCCAGATCTCAATATTCAGAGTGACTCTATCAAAGCCAAACTATTTACATAGTTTTCATTTCATTTTTTCTTGTTTCTTTGTTTAGCATTGTCACTGTTTTGCATAGTTTTGTCCTGTTGCTTGCC
>JANCMA020050111.1:0-16158 GCA_024336925.2 Zoanthus solanderi | reverse complement strand
ATTACAATTTTTTGCTTGGAAAAACTTTTCAAGGAAAAAATTGAAATACAATTTTCCCTGCGAACTGTGAAAAAGCAATTATTACCATTTTAAAATTTGAGGAAAATATACACATTCTAGTTATGTCTGTTCAGATATAATATATTGACACTGATGACGAAACATTTGAATTATTCCATTTGAGATAGGATGACAAACTTGTGCAGGTCTGTCTGGTTCCAAGAATCTTGCCTAGTCCCTGCCACAAGCTAAGTGAGACTCAAATTGTCTTCCTCTATCTGTGGTTACTGTTGAACGGACTCCGAATCTCACTACCCATCCAGAGATAAAAGCTTGTGTCACAATTTCTGCAGTTATGTTGCCTCAAGTGCAACAGTATGTACACATGTGAGCAAGTATGTGTAGTCTTGTGCTGATGGAAGTGGGCCCACCAAATCAATGCATGTATACATTGTCAAATCTTTGTTTGGGAAGATCAAATTTACCAAGGGCTCTAGATGTATGTCGATTAGTCTTTGATCTTTGACAAGCTACACATTTTTTAGCCCATTTCCATATATCTGTACTCATTTTGGGCCAAATGAAACAAGATGTAGTCAGCCTCTGTGATGCTCTTATTTCAGGATGTAACAGTCCATGAAGTGAATCAAATATAGCTCATCTAAACTCCTTGGGTATAAGTGGTCTTGGATTACCTGTTTAGAAACATTAACAAAAGGCCGATTTTGTTGGGCCTGTATATAACACCTCCGTAAGCTGTACAGTGTTATTGCATCATTAGATCTCTGGTATCTCTGAGTGTTTGGCCTGTGCCTCAGCAAGCAGGTCATAACCAAAACCTTGGTTTTTCTCTAAGGTACTGATAGTCAATCTTTAAAGTGCGTCAGCTACTGAGTTGGCACTACCTTTGACATGGCAGATATCTGTAGCAAATTCAGGAGTATCTGACTTACCTCAGTGTACACATGTCTGAATTGCAATGTCAGTGATTTATGATCTGTATACACATAAATGTTTCTACCGTCCACTAGTTGTCAAAAATGCTTAATTGCCAGATAAATCCCCAACAGTTCTCTTTGATAGGTGCTATATTGAGTTTCTGCAGACCCAAGCTTCTCAGAGAAAAATCCATGTGGTTACCAGTCACCACTGACCTTCTGTTTAATAACTCCTCCTATAGCTGTATATGACGTGTCTACAATAAGACAGGTTTCAGCTGTTGGATGCCAATGAGAAATTGTGCAGCAGCTGTTATTGCTTTCTTCAGGACAACTCGGATTTTCTAAACTCACATTTATCAGGGTCAATAATGAGTCAATACTTGTCCTAATGCTGAAATAATTGTAGTGGATGTTCTTAGTGTTTCTGAGGTGTTGAACTGGCTAAGAGTGTTATGTATTGGGAATACCTGTTCACACATGGATGTCCTGTTTAACATGTGGTTTTGAAGTAAGCAAGTGAACCACCATTTTGCCTATAGTTTTGTTATATTGTCCTTAGTCTGCTTAGGCAAGCTTCTTAGTACCAATTTTATCAGGCAGTCAAAATGTGTCAATAGGCGGCTACATTTTTAGTCAATTATCATCACATATGTGCTGAGAAATGGATTCCAATACTAGATTTCATTCATCTTTGATGACCAGAAAACTGATGCAAAAATTTGTTTTGAACAAGCCATATAATTTATTTTTACATGCACATTTTTTTAAGGGAAAAAAACTTTACATCCACTACAGACGGCTTCAACCGCACAACTGGCAGAATTCTGCCAGTTGCCAGCTTCTACTGAGAACCCTGCTTAGGGGATTAAAATGTAACAACTTGCGATGAATGTTGGGATATTGTTAACCAAAAATAAGTCGTAAATAAGAGATACAAAAGTGAAAATGCCTGAAGGAGTTGTTGAACAGCCTCATAGCATCAGAAAAGTTCAGACATATGTTGCTGGTACAGACTGGGAATCGTAAGTCAAGCAACTGGATTTATTCTTCATTGCTAACTGAATCAACAATGCGAAAACAAAGAAAGCAGTTTTACTCACCAACATTCCTACAGAAATCTACCAGCTTATCCAAGATTTGGTGGCGCTGGTGAAACTTAAAGAAGAAATTACTAACTCTCTTATCATCGAGCAACTACAAAGTTGGTTTTCAGTTTTGGGGTATTCGATAGTTACTCCCACTGTAATAATCTCAAAAAGTTTCCTTAATTCTATATTTTTAATATCTCTTGGATTGCTTTATAACAATAATAATAATAATAATAATAACATAGGAATAACTTCTTACAAAAGAACTGAATCACACACAAGACCACATACTGCACACACCCACTCGCACATACGCACTCGATACTCATCTCATTACACCCCCCATCCACAAGGGGGTGTGGATAATAAATATGGAATGACCCAGGGCCTTTGAAACCAATCCCCGGGGGTGTCTTGGAGGTCAATCTCCAGGAAGCCGATGATATTGATAAGTGCATAAAGGCCAATACACACGAGGGAGCTTGCTCCCTCAACACGCTACTGCAACAGATTTGCTCCTGGAGCTTGCTCCCTCATAATTAACCAGTTTGATTCAATGGAGCAAAATCCGGGAGCAAAAATGTTGTTGCGCAACAATTTTTTTCGCATGAAATTGTTGGTACAGACGAGAGAGCTTTGCTCCAGGAGCATGTTGCGGGAGCTTGTTGCAAGAGCAAGCTCTCTCGTGTGTACCGGCCTTAAGGTCTACTTTTTATCGCAAGTGCCCGAAATTAAAATAGTGATAAGCATATTTATACCTTAATTGTTGAATGCGTGAAATTTTCTCAGTCAAGCCTCAAGGCAAATTTTTAAGGTTTTTAAAAATTTTACATAAACTACATTGTATTTATTAAAAAGAAATGCCTAACCTTGGATTTACGTGTTTTATATTTCTGTTCACTAGAACTGCCGTTTGCCTTTGTTTTAAATTATTTGGGAAAACTAATAATAAAATAGTTCTTTACTTACATTTGTGACTGTCTGTCTGTATGCAATTTGATACAATACCCCACAATATGTGATATTTTCATAACAATCTTTAAAAATTGTGCGGGGGTACAAAATTCGAATACCTGCCCGCCGTATCGCCCGCTGTTATTTCAAAGCCACTGACTTTTAAAACTACGGGCGCACAAGAATATGTAAATTGCGAACGCAGTGTGTCATGGGAAAGAAGAAATTATGGGTTATTAGCTGGTGAAACCACGTGAATTTTCCCTTTACTTTCAAGTTTCCTTCGAGGTTGGTATAAAATAAAGGAGAGTAGGCTTTTTGTCTCTTTTTATGTTTTCTTTGCCTAGCTGGAATGTTACTAAATAAAACAGTGAACATTAGTTTTTCGATACTAACAATACGAGTTTTTTATCTCAAAAGCTATAGGTCGTAATAGAATTTTCCTGTGGCTTGAAGTAATACTCAAACTTGTAATCAATAACTTAAGTAATGGTATTTTAAGGTATTTCGGCCGTATATTTTTGGGTAAAATTTCCGTATTGGAGCATACTATTGTCTAATCATGCAAACTAAACCTTACCCAGACCCTAATTTCTATAGTAATATACGTGATGAAACTGCATGCATAAATAAGTACGCCCCAGTACGGAAATTATCCCTATTTTTGTTTTACCATCGACTTTCTGTCGAGTTTCTTTCAACCACAAGTTCCCGAGTTGTCCATCTTTACGAAGTTGGTAAATCAGGGTTTTCCTCTTTGGCAGATGACCGGCGATTTTCTCTGTCTGCGAATCGCTTCGTCGACGGCAACTTTTATCGCTTAGACCTCCTTGCTGGCAAGAATTTTAGTGTTAAAAATGAATGTTGAAGGGAGAGACTAGAAGTGGTACTCCTTATTTTAAGTATTGTACTTAAGATATTTCGGCCGAAATTATTTATTTTACCATCGCCTTTCTGTCGAGGTTCTTTCAACAAAGTTTAGATTCCCCCTTAAAGTGCAATCTTTCTGTCCATTATTTTGTTTATATTCCAAGACCTATTTTTAATGAAAAATAGTTAATTGATAATAATGGTGACTAATATAGGTGTCAGGTCATTTCTTGCTGGCCAAAGCCCTACTAATTGGATGGGATACCATCTTTACCACGTATAATTTAACATTCTTATCCGAGAAGATGCGAAAGTCTAACCATTTGCAGATACAAGAGCAAAAGCAAGACTTTCCCTGAGTGTTGGTCTAGCCAGGGATCGAAACTGAGCCTTCCACACATTAGACTGGTACTTTACCAACTGGGCTAACCAGACAATAGTATAATTCTATCTGTGTTCAAAATAGAGAATTGCTAAATTGGTCATTTTTATTTGTGTCAGTCTCTCAAAGACTTAAAGTTTCTGTCTCACGAGGAATTGTCTAATATTTCTAATTTGGTTATTTATGTTTTTTATGTAGAGAGTCTTTAAACGCCTTCACGAAGCGCAATCCTTTTCCAGCAAAAATGGTCAGGGAAGACAAGGCAACTTGGAAGTCCAACTACTTCATAAAAATTATTGTAAGTATTTCAAAGAAAGCAATTCTGAATGACTTTGCAACATTGGTTTAGAGGGCATCAACAAAAATTAGTTGAAAAAATTTTTAATGTCCACTGGTTGTTAAGCTCCAACTCCTACCTTTATCATCAACTCCATACTTTTTTTGTAACATTTAACACAAATGTTTTACAGATTGGGTATCCTTGTGTAATTCCATGAACAAATGTCAGCGCTTACAATCTGTAAATACTGACTGCTTCAAATTTATTGCATTTGTGGAAAAAGAACACATCCTAATCTTGCTGTTGCTCATGGGGTCACACTTGATGCCTTCCTGTATTTTGCTTTCTGGATTTGCCATTCTTTCCTGTCAAAGAAAAAGCTTAGTAGCCTCTCTTAAAAGGAGATTATAGGGGTAGTCTAAGAAATTTTTCAGTGGTATTTTGATTTTGGGTTGTTGAATGGCCTGGTTAAAATATCATTGGATCATTTCCTCCTGCTAAAAAAATTGTTATAAAGGTTAAAGAAGAGGGGAAAAAAGAACTAAAAGTTAAGAAATGAAGAA
This sequence comes from Zoanthus solanderi, assembly GCA_024336925.2. Lineage (NCBI taxonomy): Eukaryota > Metazoa > Cnidaria > Anthozoa > Zoantharia > Zoanthidae > Zoanthus > Zoanthus solanderi. The sequence goes on along the minus strand of JANCMA020050111.1, from coordinate 11,080 downwards.
AGGAGGAAGAAAGAATAGAAAGAATAATCAGAAAAAAATGGAAAAATTGTGAAGAAAAATGATATTTTATAAAAGAAACACTCCCTGCAAAGGATTATTGGTAAATTGAAAACCACTTTAAGTTTATGTGTGAGCAGATATAATTGTTCTTGAGTTGCACCTTGCTTTTTAAGAGCTTCTACAAGATAACTGGCAATAGGAGAAGTAGCTTTCTAACTATTGCAGTATATATTCATTGCTGTAGAGCGAAGAAATGGAAATGATATTCATATCTATGCATATCTTTGTGACATCAAATTTTAAATTACGTTTAACACTTGCTAAGTCCTTTCCTTTTATTGCACTTATCCATTTTCTTGGAATAGCATCTATCAAGGACTTCCACTGAAATAGCCTACTAGGACTGACTCCTTTAGACACCCAATACTGAAATCCTTTAAGAGACCCCTTGGAGTCAAATAGGTCTCCCACATAAATTAGATTTGACCATTTCATAGAATGATGCAATAGCAGTCATCACATGACCCATCCTAATATGGCATAACGAAATAAGGCAATCGTACAGTAACCCCCAAAAAAAGAATGCCGGCGAAACCTAGACTCGTCGCCTACCAGCACGTGTAATAAGTGTTTTACTGTAGAGTACACTACTCGTATATTTCATTAGCAACTACATCCAGGATACGAGTGACATATTTTCCATATTCTCACTCGTAAAGATATCACTGACGTCATTTCTTTGTTTTTCCTGCGCCCTCATTTGGGCATGCATTGTCATAGACAGCAACAACAGCCAATAAGCCCTTTAAAAACATTTTAGCAAAATTTAGAGAAACTTTTTAGTATTTATATGCATTATATTTTTGACATATTTTTAAATAAACATTTTTTGCTGTTGTAATATTTTGACCATTAATTTGCAAAATAAAGACAGTTTTGGAGATCATTTTCTTTTAGTTTCTACTAATATATATGTAATAAAAAGAAAATTACATGTTGGCTTGAACATATGAAGTTTATCTTCTCTAGGAAAAAAGATTTCACTTGTTCACTGCACTTGCTCGTGAAATATTTTTCCACTCGAAGATAAACTTCATATGTTCGCGCCACTGTGTACGGTAATATCCTCTATATGATTAATTTTATACTCAAATGGTATGTTACACAAAAAAATCACCTTGAAGAAAAGATTCCAACCCCCTCCCAATGTTTGAAAAAATCAAGCTTATCAGAAACATAAAGAAATGTGTCAAAATTACATTCCTGTGAACTCAAAATGTTTGTGCAAAATAAGAAAAATAGTCATGCATTTGGGGCTACATATGTGGTAAATTGTCTGATATGAAAAAACATTTTTGGGACTCAAAAGATTAAGGGGTTGCTTTTAAAGCGTTTGTGGATAGATTTTTGGTTGAAATTTATTTTTTATTTTTTTTATTTTTTTATTTATTCAGGCCTGGTTATCTGTGAAAAGTTATATTTTGAATGTTATCGTATTTATGTACGTTTTAAAATGGTTGAAGCAAACAAATAGTGTGCAAACGTCTATTTCAGATGCTGCAATATTTACATTTTTCTTAGTTTGTCTGTGCATTTCAACTAATTGAGAGACCTGCACTGTCGGTTGTCTTCTTTGTACCCCAGTCCTTGATTCTTGATGAAGAAATTAACACAATCTTCTAAATGAATTAAACCTTCATGCCACTTTTCCATAAAGTTTATAATTCTTTCTTTTAGCGCTTGTTAGATGAGTACCCCAAATTATTCTTGGTGGAAGTCGATAATGTTGGTTCTAAACAGATGCAGCAAATTCGTCAGTCACTCCGTGGCAAAGCTGAAATTCTAATGGGCAAAAACACCATGATTAGAAAAGCCATCCGAGGACATCTGGAGAATAACCCAAGCCTTGAACGGTAAAAAGTCCAAATCAACTATTTTATCAAATTTAAAGTTTTTTCAAAAGTTTATTTTAATGCCAGGCCTGTCAATAAAAGGCGTGCGCACGTCTATTCACATGTCTAAAGAAAGCCAGATGTGCGATGCATCGCACGCGTAAAATATATAATTTATTGCTCTTGGTATTTCTAAGCAGTGACTTCTTACTTATTGAAAAGAGGTCGTCGTGCTTCTTTTCTTTTACAATTTGCAAAAAAACATGTAGCTGGCGGTCCTTTTTTTTTCTCTCTCTCTCTTTTGATTGTTCCTTTGCTTATTGTACAACCAAGAATTATTTTAGTCGTCCCTCAAAAGTTCAGGTTGTCGTAAAAAATGAGCTCTATCATGTTAAGAAAAACCGTTTTAATGTATCAAAAATAATTATTTTTGCTAAAAGCAGTCTAGACAGTTTGTCTCCTTGCCTTAAAAAAGCAGATGAAATCTACAAGCACCTGCATTGTTGCATTTTTAGTCACTTAAGTCACTGCACGTCATCGCACGCCGCAGTCAACCAAGGCGAGCAAATGATTGCATGCCTGTTGATTTTTTCACTGACAGGCCTGTAATGCCATCCCTAACAAGTTGAGTTTCTACTTTGCTATTGCTCTTGAAATAAATGTCTTGTCAAAAAGTGTTGTTTCAATCATCAGCCAAACCAGGTGTATTTCCCACATCTGACTCAAAAATCTACAGATATAATGCATTGCATCCTCTCAGACACTTGCTTCTTAAAACTTAGATTTCATTTCAAAATTGTATTACCGTATTTTGCCATGTATAAGTCAACCTTTTAACATCAAAAATTCACATCTAAAAATCGCACTCAACTTATACATGGATCAAAACGTGAAATTTTTTTTAACAACCCTTAAAACTCTATAAAAACGTTTAAAACCAGCATTTTCATGATAAGTACTTGAAGCAAGAAAGAATTCTGTGATCTTTACAGTATGTTGTGTACATACAATCGATTATCATCATGGTTTACCTTCCAATGTTGTGTCAGTTTTAAAAACACTGTGTTTACATTTTGTTTCACATGAGCCGTTATTAATGTAATTATTTTAAAAGAAGTGCTGAACTGTCATTTTTAAAAGATTGTATATTAAAAGTTGTTAGTTCATTGAATTTTATATTGAGGTCGACTTATACACAGAAACTCTAAAACTTGCACTTTTTTGGCTGCAAAATGGGGGGTCGACTTATACACGGCAAAATACGGTATTAAGTTTTTCTTACTTTGGTTAATAAGGTTTAATAACCACATAAAATTATTTCAAATTAGATAATACACTTGATTTTTGAAAGTGAATCAATTATCTGTTAGTTTTATGTTCAGCAAACAATGAAGATGGCCAGAATTCATAAAACTCTCAGTGGTTAGATTGCAAGAAAGGAAATAGTTATAAATTCTAGCCTTGTTTTCCTATCAATCATTTGCAGTCTAGCAAATGTTGTTGCTTTCATTTGTCCTTGGATGCCAGTTGTTTTTTTTGATAAAATTTAGAGCAAATATTATACAGTTTATGTAATATTATATTATTATTATTTAGCTCATAATTTTAATTTAAGGTATATGATAAACTAATGATTCAAGCATTACCTGTTACCTGTCTTCTTCATGTCATGTAGCACATAAGGCCTCAATTAACAAATGCCACTTGACTCTGCCTTCTGCTCTCTTCTGCACTGACATCCAGGTCTTCCATCCTGCTCTATTACATTCTTTCTCGACAGTCCATCGCCAAGTTGTCTTAGGCCGGCCCCTCTTTCTCCTTCCTTCTGGAGTCCATGTCAATGATGTTCCACACAATGTCATACTTCCTTTACCTTTTCTCAGTACGTGACCAATAAATTTTCACCTTCTTTTCCTAGTCTCCCAGCTGAGGGGTTCAACATCTGCCATCTTAGGTATCTCAACATTCGGTACTTGCTCTTTCCAACTTATCTTAAGGATCTGCCTCAAACATTTGCTCTGGAATACATCAGTCTTCTTCTCATCACTAGAGACTGACCAGAACTAATGATCTGGGCTAGTAGTAGTGAAAAGAAATTTCCCTTAAATAATGTTTTTGGATTTTTTTTCTGGAGCTATTTATTTATAGTGAAAACAAATTCTTAGTTTCAATGCTGTTTTGTTTTGATATAATTATTATTGGGAAAAGCTCTCATTTAACCAACAACTTTTGCATGTCAACCTAAAGCTTTCACTTTAGTGCTTCATTGTAATATGTCCTTTGTTTATTTAATTTACTATTATATTTATTTTTTTACAGTTTTGCAATCTTAAATTTATTGTAATATATTAGTTACACTTCTTCATTTATATGCTTGTGCAATACTTGATTTCGTTATTCCGAGGAAGGCATGAGACATGCCGGAACATGATGAGACATGCCGGAACATGTCAGTCTCCATTAACACAGTATGGATATTCATTAAAACTTTATCTAACTTGCTGCTTCTTCGTCCAATTATTATTGTACTTGAGATAGTGAAGTGTATTTCATCATCCAATTTTGATCCAGGTTTATCCCCGTAAACAGGGGTGGCTGGATTTACCCCACTCTAACAGTAATCTCTCTAACTCCCACTCTCCATTTTGCTTGATTCAAGGCACCCTCCTTCTCCAAACACACACTCTTGCTCTCCTTCTCCACTTGCATCTTCCACTTGCACTTGGTCGTCCTCGCTTCCACTTGCCCTTCACTTCAAACTCCAATGCTTTTCTCAAAACATGCCCATCATCCTTCCTCAACACATGCCTGTACCGTCTCACTCCATTCACCTTTGCCATCTGTACCACTGTTTCCTTCAATCCCAATATCTCCATTAGGTCCTCTGTCCTCTTTTTCTCCATTAGTTTTGCACCACACATTGCTCTCTCAGTTCATTTGATGTATTATATTCAACCCTAGGCTTTTGCCACACATCAAGGGCAATGTAGGTTTTGTCTTTACCAAAGGAGACCTTGTTAGTGTGCGTGATGACATCCTTGCCAACAAAGTAGCAGCACCAGCTCGTGCTGGTGCCATTGCCCCAGTTGATGTGTTTGTTCCAAAGGGAAACACTGGACTTGGCCCTGAGAAGACGTCCTTTTTCCAGGCATTGGCCATCCCAACCAAGATCTCCAAGGCTATGATTGAGATTCTGGTAAGGAACTACATTGTAGTCCTACTAGTCCTTATAAACCTAGTGGTGAAACAAATTAAGTTCAGGGAGGTGGTTTTTGTGATTAATCTGAAGCATTTGTAATTAATTGTAATTAATTTGAAACATTTGTTCCAAACATTAAGCATTTAAGGTCATGTTATCAAAGTTTATCTTTCCTACCTAGCAAAATATTCAGTACTTCAATTTAGAAAAATTCTACTAGCTTTGTTAACAGTTAGTACAGATAAGGAAAACTTGGATAGTCATAAGCCCTTTCATATTTCACTTTTAATGTGTGAAAAGTTAGAGTTTAGATTGGGATCATTAAAAGTCACCAAAATAATAAGTAGTAATTAGATGGGATTGAACAAAAAAGTATAAAGAATAAAAAGGACCTGTTTGTTTTGGGAAAAATTTTGCTTCATACATGAAAGTTGCAGAAACTGATATAATTTTGAAATGGTTGTGCATTTAATTATCAATTATAATATTTATAAAATAATTGTAATTTTTGATACAAAACATTGTTTATATTTTACCAGAATGATGTGCATTTGATCAAGCAAAATGAGAAGGTTGGTGCATCAGAGTCCACTCTGTTAAACATGTTGAAGATCTCTCCTTTCTCCTATGGTCTTGTCATCAAACAGGGTGAGTAGTCAGGGTTCTCAGAAGCCATGAACCAGGTACCATTACCTGTGTACTCTGATCAGTGTACCAATATACTTCCCATAAAACATTACAACTTTTATTTAAGAGCTTTAAGTGGACAATAAATTTCTTTTTTTAATTGTTTCTTTATCGACAGGTAAACAAACATCATTAAGATGCTCTTTTGGTGCTTTTGGTTTAATTAAGATGTTCTGGCAAAGAAATAATCACGTTTCAAATTTTGTCAAATGCAACCAACTTTGATCTTCATTTGCAAAATGAACTTTGGCACACATGGTTGAATTGAATTATCATATGACACTAGAATTTGACCATGGTAAAAAGACGGGGAACACAGGAAAATGAAACTTAGGTAATTAGGAAATAATTATATCAATAAATTGGTAATGAAACAAAGCAACTTGATACATATTAAAACAAATTTAAGTCATGCAATTGCCCATCGCAGTTGGCTTTGTTTGTTATCTTGCTTTTTACATGAGTAGAATAAGATGTTTTTGCAATTATTGCAAAAAAAAACGTGATTTGAGGCCAAAATGTTATGCTTTGGACCACTGTAGAAATAACAGACTGCTTTTGTACATTATCAAACAAGCCGACACTAGGTCAAAATAATATAGACTGAAAAAAAAAACATTTCTTTTGGGTTCTTTTGCATAATCATTTGGAAAAGGGAGTTTGAACATTTTAAGAAGCAGAAAAAACAGCTCTTTTATTAGGATCTACAGCCATCTTTGCTTAAATCTTTTAGCTTGGTAAAGCTTGGTAAAATTGCCCTGGAGAAACATGTGCAGAGTCTCCATCTGCCCTGTAGGAGTCAAGCCCCACCATCACTAGCAATGTCTATCCCTTGGTACCCACCTACTTCACCTCGATTACCGGACTACTTGAAAAAATAATGAAACCCCTGAGTAGTGTGTTTTCAGATTACAAGTGGAACCTATTTTAAACTCTGATACAAAATGAACTTAATGAACCATGCTGTTTTATTAGATCATAATTTATCTGATCTTAAACATTAATTTTTTTGATGATCGCTGTTGGGAAAACATAAAGCTGACATTTCTAGCTTTAATCATTAATTTTGTTAGAGCGTTTCAGTTCTATTTTCAATTACTCCATCTTAAGTTTGTGCTTTCCCTATGACAATCAATAATCAGGTCAGAGTTGATCAAACCATTTGCTTCCCCCACTTCTCCACACACTATTTGACAAGTTTTTTGCAAACTTAAGATTACTTCATTTTTATTCTGATTTTTTTTTCAGTGTATGATTCTGGCTCTGTGTTTAACCCGTCTGTTCTAGACATTACTGATAGCGACATACTTTCCAAATTTGCTGCGGTAGGTTACTGTCGTGTTGACCATACAAGAATATAATAATAGTGATAATAATTGTCATGATTATTATTATTAGTAGTAGTAGCAGTGGCTTTTTCAAAATTAATTATAAAATCTTGCGACAGTATAGAGTGCATTAAAACTATAAAAGTATAAAAAGTATAAATTAAAATATATAAAAAAAACTAACATGACATTTTCAAAACTTCACAGCATCATTCTCAAACTAAGACTATAAAGATATTAACAAGCTATATATACTTTGATAAACCTTATTGGAATGTTATATAAAAATTTTGCGATATCTTAGGGACTATAAAAGAATGGAAAAACTTTTAAAGAACAATTGTGTGACTAATTTAGCCTTGACCGAGTCTTCCTGGGTGTTAAGGCTAGGTTTTAAATCCCTTATGAATAACATCTCAAAAAGTAAGCAGTCAAATTTGGATTGGCACCTCTTTAAGACTGAAAAATTCGTTTCAGTGTCTTGATAGTTACTTTTGTGATTCTTGGCAATGTGTTTGTTAACGGTAGCATATTTATGCTGTGCTATCCACTGGTGTAAGTGTTGATGTGTATAGCCGACATAATCAGCTTTGCACTGATCACATTTAAAATTAACAGTTGCAGGTTTGTTCTCTTCAGGTCGAAAAACATCCAGAATGGATCTACTGTTAAAAATACTTGTATGTTAAAACCAATGTGATGGCTAAGTGATTTTAGATGTCCTCTTACGAAACCTGCTGAAGCCTGATCTTTGAATGGCTGAACACATTGCGAAGAGTCACAAAAGTGCATTTAAATATAAAGATGCCAAAAAGAATTTTAAACTTACTTTAGAGAAATTTGAAATTGAGATTGCTAGCTAGAAATAATTCTGATTGACATGAGCCAGCTGTTTTGCCAGCTTGTCTTAACCAATCACCTCCACATCCTCTTTATCCACTGGCATGACTTTACTCTGATTATTAGACTTGCAAAATTATCGTTGTTCGTAATGATGAATATATGATATGTCCTTGGTTGCTGTGTGAACAGAGAGAGTTTATGTGTGCCTGTTATGCAAGAGCTAAAGTTAGATATACTGACAGTATATGAATGGACCCTTTATCTGTATTGTACTTAACTTTTGCACCCTTCTTCTATTATGGCATTCATATATTCATAATTTTATATAATCATAATTTTGTATTTTTATTGTATACTCTTGCGTTTGGTATATTTAATCAGTCGCCTGATGAGTACAGCGTTAGCTGCACGAAACAGCATTTTACCAATAAGCAATGTTGACTTGAACAATTTTATTGTATACTGTACATGATATCAGTTGCGTTTGCTGCAACATAAAGTTTCACACAAACTTGCTCGACTTGGGGCATGTTATGTAGATGGTAAAATCAGGTATCTGTTTTTTAATGAGACTAATTTGTCAACAGGGAATTGCAAATATTGCCTGTGTATCTCTGCAAATTGGCTACCCAACAGTAGCATCTGTTCCACATTCCATCATTAATGGATTTAAGGTATGACCCTGTTAAGTTTCCATTCTTCCTTAATGCATTGACTTATTTGACCATCAGATACCATCAAGAAACATCCTCTTCTTTCCTGGTGTTGAGTTTACATGCATATGTTTGTTTATATTCAACAGAATGTTGCTGCACTTGCTGTAGAAACCGAAATAACCTTCCCACAGGTTGAAATGGCAAGTATCATAGAATAAGACTATTTACTTAGTAGAATAATTGTCAATCCTAAGTACTGTGATTAATTTTTTTAGAATCAGAACAGTAATTTATCTTTTTGTTGTCACTAAGACTCTAGTAATTATAATAAAAATATTATTAATAATTAATATTCGTATTAGTTTAAGCCATGTACCAATTCACTTTTGTGGTGGGATAGAGTTCTTGTTCAGCACTAGTATTTAGGAAGGTTACAGGTTGGTCTGCCACATGGTCATTTTGTCTCAAGTTGTCTCACCCCACCTGCATTGTTTTCATTATCTATACGTAAGTGATTTAAGCAACCATTTTTAAGCATTTGAAATAAGTCTTTGTTTTCAAAAAGTAAAAGGCCATCAATTTAGGAGCAGATAAAGGAGACATTTTTTCCCCACGATTCTGTTCATAAAGGCAAAATATACGTTTTTGTTTTTGGCAAGATGTTTCTATTGAAGTTGTTGTACAAATTCTGGTAAGGTTAAATAATTGGGAAATTTGAAATTTTCTGACTGACTGGTTGCGAGTGTTGAACTAGGTTCTAACTGAGAAATTTTCATGATGGTATCCAAGGTGTTTGTGTTCATTATTTGTATGCATATAGATATCCTTTCTGACCAGGAAAACAAACCAATAAACATGAAATAGATCTCAATCCACCTTGTTAGAGAAGCATTTCTTGCAAATTACAAAAAAGCGATTTCGCTCAAGAATCAATTTTATTTATTTTCTATTGGCAAATTCAAAATTTAACGCGCATTTTGCGAGTTGATATTAGGGAATTTCAAGCCCTGCTTGGCTTGTAAAGGATTTAGCTAGCTAAGCTCAGTTCGTTCTTCACCAAAATATTTGATCATTGTAGATTTAACATTTTGTAAAATAAAATATGTATATTTGTTATGGTATGTTGTTACATCTTGTCTTACTGGTGTTGGGTTTTATTTCTTCACAGCTAAAGGAGTATATTGCCAACCCAGATGCTTTTGCATCTGTTGTCGCTGCTGCCCCTGCAGCTGCTGCTGGTGGTGGTGAAGAGAAGAAGGAGGAGGAGAAGAAGGAAGAAGAGGAGGAAGAAGAGAGTGATGACGATATGGGATTTGGCCTGTTTGACTAAACTCATGATGAAATCATCCTCATGTTACACATACCAATAAAGAACGGTTTATCACCATTCATTTGTTTCTTCATTTTCTTCAAAAAGGAGTGAAAAAGAATGATTAAAGCTTTAGTGGAAATAATGGCTAAAGCTAAATCCTTTATGAGCTGAGTGGTCCATAGAGCTGGTGCTTATAAATCTGTATTTTCTGTATTGTTAGGCAGATGAGTTTGTACCTCCTCCTCCTGGGATGGGACACAAATACATCTCAGGGTAGCTTCTAGCAGCCCCCTTTGGACAGGACACTAATCCATGTCATCCTAGCAGCCCCCACCGGAAAGGGCACTAATCAATCTCAGGGTAGATTCTAGCAGCCCGATAACTCGGGCTACTAACTGCTCTTAGATCATTTGTAGAGTAGATGGAAAACCAACACCACAGCAGACTTCATGTTAGAAGATTTCAAGCTACTAGTATGGAGAATGTTCTGAGAGGATAAAATACTTTTCAAAATACTTAGTTTTTGTCAAAGTTTGTTTTGACTAAACCGCGGACCTTTTTTTTTCAACGAGGGGACCCCATGCAAGATCTAACTTCCCCCTCTCTGACTCGGTAATTAAAAACAGGAAAAAAACACCTTTACCTAAAAGTTCCAGTTGATAGAAATGAAACTTTTTATAGTTACATTAACATTTTTCTGTTTTTAATTTTAAAGTGACGAAAACAAGGATTGCATATATTTCTCCACGCCACACCGTCTACTTTCAAAACGTTTTGTATTTTCTAATTAATGGTTTATGTCTTGCACAAATACATTAAATGTGCATACAATAAAAAGTTGTTGCTATTTCCAATATTCCGAAGAGACTTTTAATGTCAATGTCAGACAAAATCAAAATGGAAGCATTCGTTGATTGAATCGGTTTTATTATTTATTTATTTATTTATTTACAAACATTTAAGTGGGTCCTGAAGGGGTAAAATGGGAATTGGGATTGGCAGGTTTTGCTCTGGAAAAATGGGGTTTAAGCCACACTGGGACTGGGATTTGGTCACTGGGAATGGGAAAAAAATGTTAAAAATCAAGAATGGGAATGGAAATTGAGAATTGCAAAGTGGGATTTGAAAAAAAAAATGAACTGGGAAATGGGATTAATACCCCC
>JANCMA020050009.1:0-16164 GCA_024336925.2 Zoanthus solanderi | reverse complement strand
TTTTTAATATGTAAGCGCATTGAGGCATGCGAAATGCGCAAGAACTGTAATTATTATTATTATTATTATTATTATTAACAGCAGTTACAAGTTCCAATGAACAAGCATGCACAAAAAGTTTCAGCTGTGTTAGTTGTTACACGCGAAATATATTTGTTTTATTTAATTGGGAACTTGATGTCTGGAATGAAGCCAAACAACTTCCAACTGTAAATCATTTTCACTCTCGTTGCACTTGAGGGCAAAAGCTGCACCAGTGTGGCCTTAGTCTCAATTGCCGGAACCGGTGTGGGTTAAGTGCCACTGTTCAGCACTGGTAAAAGCTTAGTGCCACTGTTTTGGCACTGGCCTTAGGGCCACTATTCAGTATCGGTGTGGTCTTAGTGCCATTCGTCGGCACTTGTGTGGTTTTTGTACCACCTGATTCGGCACAGGTGCGATCTCGGTGCCACTTTTTGGTGCCAGTGTGATGTTTGCGCCATTATTCAGCGCTGGTGTGATCTGAAAGCCACTATAAATGCGCACAAGTAACTTAATAGATTGCGCGTACCAGGAGTGTTAGTTTCTTTAAAAACATTCGGCGAAATTCATCTATTGTCCCGCATTACAAATAATTTTATAGGGCTATCATGCATCATTCTCAATGGTTTTTTATTATTGTTTGAAAACTTTTCTAAGTAAAAATGCACGAAAACCATAAATACAAGAGGTGAAAAACGTCAGAATTTGGTAGTTTTATGTTTGTAAAATAAACTAACTTTGTTGGATTTTTTTAAGTTTTAGATACAAAGTTACGGAGACAAAATCTGGTAGCAAATCTGCTTCAATTAATATCATGATTAACTCGCGTCTTGTATTTAATTATCGTTATATATTTTTTCGGAACTAATTTCTGTCAAAGTACTTTGAACCAACCTATATTCACGATCAAATGGTTTGTCCAGACAAGAAGACAAATTTTTTTTAACTAGGCAATATTTATTCATTCCTGTTTATGGTGCTAATTTATGCTGCTAATATGGTCCTGATTGACGATATCTGAGGTTCGCCAATCGAAAAGAAGTTATATATATCCTGTTGCATGACTCAGTTCTTGATATGTAATCGGTTTGAAATGATTGGGGGTTATAAATAGTGGGTAGTGTTTACATCATCATGGCAGTTAATAATTATTAAGTAACAGAACACGTGATTAGTATTATATAAAAAGCGTCTGATTATTGGAACGAGAAACATCAGAAAGGAACCAAATTCATGGATGTACGTGATTCTTAGGATATAACATAGTGGAAAACTGCTTTTTTTCTAGATTAGTTCTTTTGTTCTAGTTGTGATGCAAATTTTATATAATCGGTGCACATTTAAAAAAATAATGAATAAAACTTGACAAAGAAGAAAATGTTTTATATTTATCGGACTCTATACCATCCGTCGGAATCATTAGGTGGGTGAATGGCTGGGTGAGAACAGCATTTGAACAACAAGCAAACGAAGAAACAGCTGTGACAACGATTAAAAATATTGTAGCAATGTACACTATGGATAACGATTCCGTTTGTGTGATAGTTAACAAAATTATAGGAAATTTTTTACAGTTTTAGGAATCAGCTCCGATGTGTGAGATTTCTTTTCGACCAGGCCCACTGGTTTAGATACACGTTTCCTGGAGATTTCGAGCTGCCAACGGAACGCAACTTCCCAATGTGTTATCAAGGCTACCATTTTCGCTATGTTGTGAAACTGGGACCAAAGCAATTTTCACAACCGATATCTTTGTTCATATGATTGACTGACGCTAAACTGATGATGCGCAAATGTTTCAACACATTTTTGAAAAAATTCTTGCAGAACCACTTACTTCTTCGCCAATTGATTACAAAGTCTAATTTGCTATATCTACGAAGAAGTATTTCATTAATTGTCATGCAATTTAACCGTAGATAATTGTTCATACGTGAGCCACACTGAAACTGACACCATTTTGCCAAAAGGAGCACTCTTGCTGAAATGATTCAACATATTCTTTGCAAAATTTTGTCCTGTAATACCTATGAGAAAAAGTTTCAACTTAAGACTCCACAGAAACCCTGTTAATGAGTTTTGTTATCATGACTTGTCCGTGATATTATCAGAAACACAAATTATGGCGAGTCTCCAGCTTGCCGTGCTACCGTTTATCGGTAACTTTATGACAATAATGTCTTCCCGCCATGTCCAAACAACACACTCCATCGTTCCCACAATCGTCCGAATCTTTACATCTCTTGAATCCCATGTAATATGGAGTCTGAATCGGACATATGCTTGAGGCTGAAAGAAAGAAAACAAACATTGTCAATAAGTTAAAACATTTTTCATGATTAAACACGTTATTTCTTGCTAAACCGTTTCTTCTTATTTAATTATGTTAGTTTTTTTAGATATTTTGGTACTGCTTTTTTTACGTCGTCAGTTAATTGCCCAAGCCTAAGGCTCGTAATTGGGTTATTATTACGTTATGCAATATACGATTGACTCTGATATTCTCATGACCATGACTGAAGCAGCGCAAAAATCTGTTGATGTGCAAGGTAACTCAAACTACAATATGTATTTTAAAATTTCGGAACGATTCCATGAGAAATTCGAATGAACTTAAAACTGATTTCACGAATGAAATCTCAAATAAGCGCGGAGTCCAACAAACAAGCAAACAAGAGACGCCACAACAACAATCGAAACGATTTCTATACGAGTAGCATTCCCAACATAAAGTTAGATATGAATACTATTTGCTTTCGATATTGAGTAAAGTAACGTGAAAATATGCAACTGAGCCATATACTTCCAAAAAAATTTCACAGGCCCGTAGGCTGGGGGGTGGGGTTGCGGAGGGTGCGGACACATCCCCCCCCCCCCATGGGCTTCCAAAGGAATTTTTGAGGTGCAATTTCAGTAAACTTGGCAAGACAATTTTCTCTTCCAGACGTTACAAGAAAAAAAACCTGATTGATATAAATAAACTTTGAGTGGAACCAGGAAAGAAATGGTTGTAAATAAAAATACGATTAAATAATTAAATTTATATGAATTCCGAGTTTTTTGTGTAATGAAAACCCGGATACTTGATTATTCATTGTAGAATGGAGTAAACCATAAAGCATGAGCAGCTATTTGTCATAAACTTTGCTCAGATGTTTTTCGTTACCTTTTAGGATTTTTAAAATAGTTTCCATCAATATATCATTCCTGCTACTTCTGTGTTAGATGAAACCAAAGTTGTTAGAGAGGGCTGGTTAGAAAACTAAGCTAACTACAAAGAAGATTACAATGTGTTATGTGTACGGTCACAGTTAGAATCTTTTGTTCTTGGTGTGATGCTTCATTAGTCTATTGGCCATCTACTCATTTACATCTCAAAGCCTTTTGTTATTTGTGCACTGTCAAAGTCATATTTCAATAGAGAAAATGAGAACAAAACATATAACAAAGAAACTCATCAAGTTTCCTAACCAGTCCACTCTACTAACTTTGATGAAACTGAACTTTAATCGGTTGATGTACAAAAGAGCTGCAACTTACATCGAGGCACGCACATAGCTCTTGCAAAGCTACAACCTGTTTGACAGCACGCCATTCCGCTTTCAAAGCAATCATCGTCCATCTTACATGGAAACGAGTACAGAAGGTTGAGGCAGGTTAACCGTCCGGAGTCTGGACACGAGCCTATTTGATGAATAATTTGAAGACGTCACAAGGATTAAATGATGATAACAACAACACCGCTAACAGGTACAGAAAAAGTGAAATCCAACAAAAATGACGGCAACAAAAAACAATGATAATGGAAACGCTCTTCAACGAGTGTTTTATTGTTTTCGTAAAGGTTCCTTTTTCACATATCCATGCACAAACAATCCCCAAGTTAATCATTTTGTGAATTTTTTCGGCAAGCTCTTTTCCTTTGCTTTTTCCCCCTGAATATCATTCATTTATTCTCTTTTCAATTTCTAACTTTAATGAACCATACATTCACCGTCATCTTAGCAAACCCTTGTTATTATATCTACATTTTTTGGATCAGTTCGGCTTCCATTTGCATTTTCTCTTACTTCACTCTCATTTGATCCTTCTTTGTCAACCTTTAATTTCACCTCTCCTCAAATGACTTTAGAATTGTGTGTCGACGACATTTTTAGATATTTTGTTTTGTTGTTTTTCATGATACGTACCTCGATTTAATATAGAGCCCGAAGATAGAGCAGATACTAAACTTTCATGTTTTATGTTAGAAGACACAGCATCCTCTAGAATAAGAGAACATAGAAACTATATTTAAAACTTTCATCTAGGTTTATCACTGCACAAATATATGACTTTGTAGTTTTGCAAACAACAGATCAGATCTAGAATAATAGCCTTATGGGTTTGGAACTGACCATACCTAGTTTTTTTTCGTCCGCCATTTCCAGTTTGTTTGTGTTTTCTGTTTTTTCTGGGGGTTCAGGTACACTGTCTGTGAAATCGTACTACAGTGTCAGTCTGGATATTGACAATAGAGATGGAATGAAAAAATGAAAGTTCAAAAAGTGATATTGACAATAGAGATGGAATGAAAAAATGAAAGTTCAAAAAGTTCAGAGAAAAGGTAAATGAATGAGTAGATTGGCGGAATGGATTTCATGGAATGAAAACGTATAATTGGACGATTGGATGCATTTGTACATGGAAGGAATGGATAGATTTAAATTGATGGATGGGTTAGTTAGCCAATGTATTGATGCGTAGGTGATGGATAAAAAGCGAATGGATCGGTTGGTTTGACGTAAATAATGGATGGATAAAGTAACTGAATAAGTCACAATCGGTTGAGCGTCGGCCAGTCTTCTCCAAGTTAATATTTTAACTGGGTTTTTAAATCAATGTCAAATTGTTGAGTTTTTCGTATAGCCACGAGCACTCAGTGCAACTGTCAGTTCCTTAGTTTTTTAGAAAGATACTATTTCTTAAAAAAACTTTAGAGAAACATACGCATACAACATTTTTAACAATTTACGTGAAAATGAAATAAAACTCACACTTATATATAGATGATCTTTCCCAAAGCTAACTTATAAAATTAGCATCCTATCAGATTGTACAAATTTTATATCGCTTGACCGAGTTTAGCCAAAGCTCTCCGTTAACATACTATTTGCATGCAAACTTCATTTCTATTCGGGAAACTTGACTCCCACGTGAATAGAGCTTTAGTTTAGTTCAAACAGTACATTATATGTAGTTGTGTTACTTACCATTTTTATTTTTAGAGACCAGCTCTCCAGCGCCTGATTCTGAATTTGAAGCTGTTGATTCGGTCCGATTTCCCTCTCCACTTGAAATATCTTCAGAAGCTGAGTCAAGTTTGTCAAGGTCTGTAGTTTATTGCAGAAAAACCTTCTGTAAGAAATCTTGTCACAAAGGCTATTTTTATAACGATGTTATGGCGAATTTTCAATCAACCATTTACGCTACTCACTTTTACGTAGAAGAGAGGAGGTATTTTCATGCACCGGCATGCCAAACCCAGTTAAATAGATGTGTTAAAGTCATTTAACAACTCTTTTTGTAATTATTTATAAGTCTGTTTTTGTTCATATGTACTTTGGCGCTACACGTGCAGCTGCTATTAGGTTAAAAATAAATGCTCATGGACTAAGTATTTTATAGTTTACCTTTCATCAAACTCGACGTATTTGTAGGTGTAACGGCGTTCTCAAGTGTTCCTGTTTTAAAAAGAAAATGTTAGTTTCAATTCTTGTAAATAGAAAAAGGAGCACTTTGGTTTTGTTATTGTGACAGTGTCCTCAAGTATTCATGTTTTAAAAACTGAGTAAATGTTAGTTTCAATTCTTGTAAATAGAAAAAGGAACTCTTTGGTTTTGTAATTGTGACGGAATTCTCAAGTGTTCTTGTTTCAAAAATAAATTTTAGTTTCGATTCTTATATAGAGATAGCAAAACGAACTCTTTGCTTGGAAATAATTTCGCTGTCAACCTTATACCTTTATATATGAATTCATTTAGTAATAAAGTTCACGTGTTGCTGTTATACCAAGTCTAGCATATGATTTATAATTCGTTATTCTCTCTTGAGCCTGCTAGTAGATTAAATTCCAAGACCTTTAGTAAACTTAAAATTAAATTGTTTTTACTGATGCAAAAGTTACAAGTAATCCGTTTTAGAACTGTCTAGATTATCGTCAAAGTAGAGGACTAAAAACAGTATACATTTTCATTAATTAAAATTGAAACATATCGAGCTGCTCTATAATCAGCAATCTAAATTAATGCTGTTAGTAAGTTTTGGTTATTGATAGTTAGTTTTCAATCATTTACAAAAAATTTTGAGAGTATAGTACAAGGTTACAAACTGTCAATCAGAAAGAAAACGTTTGAAAACCAATGTCTGGAAACTCCATTTCCAGAATTTTTCAAATTAAAGTGGGAAAAATCTGACCGTGGCTCAAGTCACGTTCGTCAGGGTCTGGATCCGCCCCAGGGTCTGAGCAAAAATAGAGCAACATGTTGGATCGAAACGTTGAACCAATTTTGCAGGGTTATTTTGCGGCAGTATTTTATAAATAGTTGGCTTGAGCTAAAATATTTTAGTCTTGATGTATAGTCTCATGCGTAGTCCTTTGGTTCCCAAAACTAATGAGTCATAAAGATTAATGAATGAAGAAAAAGTTGAGTCAGTTGTTAAACTATTATTCTAAAAGAAAGCAGTTACCACTGACTTATTCTAATCACTTATAATCTCATTCCCTGATGCCCTCGCGCAATTTACGCTAGAAAGACATCTGGTAAAATCCATTTTCGAAGCATGCCAGATTTTTGGCATATTCATTAATTGCGCATGCGTGGAATTTTAGGAGAGAAAATGGCGGGGACTTGAAAATCAGCAAGGAAGCTTCTGATTCTGCCGTCAATTTCTCCCTGAAAAAGCTTTAAAAAACGTTAACCTGATCTAACTGGGAACTAGCAGTTTGGAGCAGCCAATCAGAACTCAGATCGAAATGGATTTTACCAGATGTGTGTCTCGCCCGCCTAAGCAAACAACAGTAACCATCTGGGAGCGAGATTGATCACTTACTATTTTTGGATGTGGTTATGCCAGTTTCGTTCTTCTTTTCATCACTTTTGTTAACCTTCTCAATATCAGCTGCAAAAAATTAATAACTAATAATAATAAATTTTGATCAGACTAAGTATTTACCACTATTGGCTGTGTTCTTATAAACATTCTGAGAACAAAAAAGCGCAACTAAAAAAGAAGAAACAACGCAAGCTACATATTTAGAAATCTTAAAACAATATGTTTCGGAAAGATATTAAAACTTTTTTGCTTTCAACATTCAGAATGGCGCCGGTAACACAATTCACTCTTACACGAGCTGGATCCTTTAAAAGTGTATATGCTATTATTGTTTTCTATTAAGTTATTGTGTTATGTTACTTTTAGTATTATAGAAATATTATGTATAGCAGCGGTAATGTTCATGAAACGGTAACTGAGTACCTTTCTTTGAATTAGGGCTCATTGCATCAAGCACAGCATCTTCCACTGTTCCTGTTTTAAAACAAAATTTGACAATTATTTATTCTTCACTAACTGTTCACGCAGAATTCTGTGTTATTAGTTCTGTCATTAATTCTACTAATCACTTATTTATGGAAACTAGTTTAAGATCTATTGTCTTGAGTCACTTCACTAATAAATTGTAAATGCCTAATTGTTGTTGGATGTACCAGATGAAAAGATAGTCACATGAAGAGACGCTACATGCTTGCTAGTACTAAGTACTTACAGCCGCATAATGATGGCAGCGCTAGCAATGGACAGATGTGTTGATGTAATAAAACGTCAGAGCTTACCCCTGATGGGCGAGCTGCTTCGGCTAGGTCTTATCAGGACAACACTTTCATACGAGTGATAAAGAACATTATACTATTATTGATTGTGGGATGTAGCTGGAAAGACAATCACAAGTATAGATAGCACATGCGTACTAGTACTAAGTATTTGCTGCCCTACAAACCTGTTCACATGAAGTGAGGTAACTGCAGGTGAAAGATAATCCCTATCCTCAGAGTTATCTCGGACTGAGCCAGCTTTCCAAACGATCTTTCTATGGAAACTAAGATTTTCACATGCAGCAGAGAGCACTTGGCAAAGCCCAAGGGGAAATCAGAATGTCTCGTTTTATGTAATTTGTTTACCTCGAGTTAGAAACTAGAAAAAACTTTTTCATATGCATTGTTACTACTCATGCGCAATTACACATCATTTAATCCCAAGATATGTCAGTTTCTGATGTTTTTTTTTCACGAGGACCATGGAACGGTTTTAAACTTGGGTGCATGTGGATAGACGCTCATGCCACGTTGGTAGCGGGCGATATCCCTTAAGCCTCTAACTCAGTATCCTACATCCTACAAGCATTGCACTTTTACCATTACTTATGTTTGTTTTGGGAACCTGATCCTGTTTGCTAGCTATGCCATGCTGATGAGGGGTAAACCCTGGCGTTCTACTACACGAAAAATATATCCATGGCTGCTAGCAATCAGGTTCACTATTCTTTATGGTAGTTTTAAGGGGTAAAGCCTGATTACCAACGTGGCCATAGTGCCCAATATAGTGCATGGCTTCAAGTTAGCTACTAGCTCGTTTGTTTTATCAATACTTGAGTTCATTTCTATAGCCACATCCCACAAGCATTGCGCTTTTTCATTACTTATTTCTTTTTGGGAACCTCAGCCTGTTTACAAGCTATGCCATGCCGATGAGGCCTAAAAAGGCCGAAAAAGCTGTCCATTGCTGCTAGCAATCAGGCTCACTATTTTTTATGGTAGTTTTAAGGGGTAAAGCCCGCTACCAACGTGTCCTTAGTGCCCAATATAGTGCATGGCTTCAAGTTAGCTACAAGCAAGTTTATGCTATCTATAATTGCCTCTAACTCAGTATGGTGAGCTTGAGTAACTGAGTTTACAATCCAGGGCCCAGTTAGCCGATTAGGGCTAACCCAATTAGTTAAATTTTTAACTAATGTTTTGTTTCCTAACTTATAGAGACGGATTTGACCTGTAAATTTTGGATTAACAAGTTTTTTCCCAGGGAAATTCCAACAGTATTTTATAAGAACCGTTTATAATCTATTCATTAGAGAAGCAATTTCTGCTGTAATTTTTGCTTAACCCAGGGTTAAATTTAACCCACCTTTGAAGAACTCAGCCCTGAACTCTGTCAGTATGGGAAACGATTTTCGAGATTAGAGTAACTGAATGAATTCGTAAAAAAGTGTTTTAACTTACTGTTTTCCAATGTTCCTGGCATCAAGGAGCTTTCATTCTTCATGGTATTACCTTTTTCAACCTGCTCTTTGTCGGCTGGAAAATGTTTTTAGTTAGAACAGTTAGCAACACAGGTGACTATTAAAACATTTTCAACACTAATAGACAGTGTGCAGATTAGAGATTACTTCCTTTATACCAAAGATATTTATAACATTAGTTATGTTACATAAACCAATTTTTACAAGGTGAGCGTCAGAAAAAATACAGGAAAACAGACAAAAGCTTGAACCCACAAAACCAAAAAATCCCAAAACGACTAATGCTTTTCGCTCCTTTTCGCCCTTGTTATAAATGCTTTTAGCATTTGTTGAGTAGTACCTAACTGGAAAACCTTACGGTTAACTTACATCCTAGGCTTTTCCTAGTTTTATATTCTATATTTAATAAAAAATAAGTAATAGTTATATCTCGCACCAAAAAAGGAAATGCAAATAAAATGTATTGCATTGTACTGTAAATTTTAGCACAAGTATGAAATTAAAAAAATTAAAAAAAGTTTATGAGTTCTTAGCTAAAATCGAATCCATTGATTACTGGTCAGATACTCTACCCGCTGGGCTATAGGAACTCACGGGAGGAGTGAATCATTTAACTGAATATGTGTCAGAGAGTCATGGCCCCAATTTTTGGATATAATGGGCCAGCGGGTTACTAGGGCATACCTTCGTCGCATGTGCTATAATATAAAACCTAAACTTCATTTTTTTTGGTCCATACAGATGCGCACCAAAGTATCAAACGTTACCTTCTTTGCTGTCAGCAAGTGAAATTGGCAAGAAGTTGACTCCAAGATGTGGGTGGTCCGGTTTGGGTTTCTTTGGAATCTTTGTTTTTCTAGAAGTATCAAATGCTAAACCTTTGTCAAGAACGGGACCAAACGTACGAATTCCAGCGGTTTTAGAAGCTTTGTTGATTTCCTCTGCATTGAGATAGGAAAAATCCAAGTTTGTGCTTGAATTAAGACATGTTTTTAAAACTCAAAAGTGTTTTGATTTACTTTAAACTAGTCCCACGAATGGTTGTAAACAAACATTGAAACAAGGAATCAATAATTTCTAACTTAATGAAAGTCTAGATAACATTACCAATATACAAGAAAAAACATGGTGGCAAGTCTTATAAATCGGTTTAAGAAGTAAAAACTAGCTGTTCGATAAAATTGTTCCCAATCATCTGGCTCTCTATGAAAACCAGGAGTAGCACCTGGGAACGAAGCTACACAAAATCCCGAAATATAAATAAATGTAGATAAATATCGAGACATGAATATTTTTAAACTAATTCTTGATTAAATCCAATATATAGCCGTTTGTCAATAATGACTTTATTGTTTCAAGAGCTGACCATGTGGTTCTTCCTGAGAAC
The DNA here is from genome assembly GCA_024336925.2 of Zoanthus solanderi. Lineage (NCBI taxonomy): Eukaryota > Metazoa > Cnidaria > Anthozoa > Zoantharia > Zoanthidae > Zoanthus > Zoanthus solanderi. Next base: position 5,422 of record JANCMA020050009.1, on the reverse strand, counting down.
TCGAGTAAGCATTGGAAATAAAATGAATTTGACCGTAGCGCAGTCCATGCTTTTGCTGTTAGATATCCCAACACCGAAACGCATTCACAAAAAAGAATGGGTTGAGATGTCACTTTCTCGACCCATTCTTTTTTGTCTCCTCACTTCAATTTTTAGATAACGGCAAAAAAGGGACTGTAATATAGTTTAGAAATTAATGAAATAGGTATTGAAACAATTAATCCTTTAAACAAGAACGCGACAAATTGGCTTATAAGTGTTTTAAAAGAAGTCATAAAAAATTATTGGTAGTGCATGCATGCTCCCGATAGCCATGCAACTAGCCTGCTAGCCGGCTATGCCAGCGAGCCACAAGGAGAATGGGGAGAGAGAAACAGAAAGAGAGTTAAGTCTGGGAACGAAGCTGCTCCTAGCTTCGCATACATGGTAAAGGTTTGGACACTATGAACGTTACACAAAGGCACCCACCTGGAGTTGTTCCTGAAGTGTATGTAGCCACAAACCCAGGTTTACTTTTTCCAAGATGCTCTCCAGAGTGGAAAAAAATTTTCATTTCGTTTGAGGAAGTGTTAAAAGCCTGAGGAAGCGTGCTGCCGCAAAATTTTCTCGATGAATTTGGACTTCCATCATCAAACGTAACATAATCTTCTTCACAGCTGTATAGCAAGAATGAAAATTGTATAGGTAATGGATTGAGAGTTGAAATGTATGCACCAGTGAGTTATCAGAAGAAATAGCTGTAAAGTAATTGATTTTATTTATATATTTTGCTAATTTCGTGTCAGCTATTAACAGCAGATAACTGAAGCTCACATTCAAATCTTAAAATATTGCTAAAGTCTTAACAACTTCATCGTGGTGATTGTGAAAACTCAAATATTATGACTAAAAACACTGTAGGTTTGCCATATATGATGTTGCTGTAACTCGCATCAGGGCCCTACATAGCGGCAGGGAAGAAAGGGGGGGAGGGTTTGGCGGTGGGGGTGAGGGGCAGTTGCCCCCACCAGAAAAACTGAACAAGGTTTTTATGCCGTAATAAATCATGACAATTTAAAACAAAAAGCATCAGTGTGATTTGTTTCTTCAAAGGTCTTAGAGGCAACCTTCTGTGTGGAGGTGAAAACAAAACGTCCAACTAGAAACCCTGTCTCTATACGGGAGAAGGTACGGCCTTGCACATACATTCCGACACAATATGAAGAAGTTCGATACACTGCATTACAGTAAGCGTGTATCTTTATTCAATACCATGACATTACACTTACTATAGGTAATCATACATTTTCGAGTTCAATTTGGCATTAATTGCACGAGTGTGTTTTTCAGAGCTTTTTAAAAAACTCAAGAGTGTAATTAATTGCAAATTGAACGCGAAAAATCGTGTGATTACTTATTAATAATATACATACAAAATTTACCAAGAAAAGCACAACGTACAAATAAATGATATAAATTTGGCGAAAAACTGGAGAATTCATACTATATCATTGAGGTTAAACGATTGGAACATACTTTTGACTACCAACATTGAATGCTTGGAAAGCAAACTTGAGCGGTCCCTTGGCAACCTTGACTGTTGTTGTACAATCTTCATTGTTAGGGTAGGGCTCGGGATAATTTGGTGATGTGACGAGTCCAACGGGTGACGTAAGAATAGCACCACACTGATCTGAAAAGGAATGACAAAGACATTAGGAACTACAACCAGGGCTGGGATGTTCAAAAGCTGGTCAACTTTAATCCTGAGTTAAGCGAAACTCCAAGCAGCAATATTTTCTGTAAGAAAAGGTTGATGATTCTCTTAAACTACTGATTGGATTTTCAACGAAACCATCCGTTTAATAGACATTAATAAAAGCAATTGTCTCGAAAACTCTTTTTACGTATAAATCCCTTGGTTAAAACTCTTGGTTAGTGTAAAAATGTAAATATATTAAAATGTAATTTATATTAATTTATTAATATATACGTATATTTACAGTTTTGCATTAACCAACTAAGCAAAAGACTAAACGACATGCGTAGGGATTTTCAACGATTAAACTTGGTAATACAAAAATTACAGCAGTTCTATTGTAATTATTACCGTCATTTGCTAACTAGTAGCAAGTGTTGTTTTGGAAGTTTGAAGTTTTTTTTATTAAGATTTAAAAAATTTGATATAAAAACTGATTTTCAATATAATACCGTGCCGTTTTTTCTTTTTGTTTCTCAAAACTACAAGTAGTAAGAAGGCATAGACAAATTAAACTCATATTTTTACAACCATTTGTTTTGTTTTCAACAGTTCTTCGTAAAAGTATTTTTAATGGCATTGAATCTTGTATTGCTCAGAAATATATATATAGGCCAATAAGCATTCTTAAAAATTGACAAGGGTTCAGTCATTTTGGAAATTAAAAGTGTTTCAAGATAGGCGGAAGTGGAGACGTGACACGCCACTTGCTCGTATGGACTTCAACCACTTATTCATATACGGTTTTACAAATTGATAAGTTGTACATCGTAGTGAAAAGAATTGTATAACTGACGTTTCGGACTGCAGTCGGAGGGAACTGGCGGTGTGCGAGATAAATTCATATGCCATTTTCCTATATATATTAACTATATATAGATGGAAGGCAGTTGTAAAGGCTCGTGACATTACATTTACAAGTCGGTTAATGATCTAATGGAAGAGCTCAGTAATCAAACTCACTTGTCTCAGTTCGTTGTGGCTTTTGGGCAACTTTAGGTTAGCGCCAGTTGAACCTATTTGCGGGTAGGTCCTTCAAATATGGTACATGATGGTGGCACATAATCTATAAAATAAACCCAAACCCTAACCCTAACCCTATAATGTACCATATACGAAGGACCTACGTATTCGCGGCTTCACGTCATTTGATTCCGGCCCTAGCTTAATGGCCCGTATGGCTTGACTTACATTCTACTGTTCGCTAATCTTATAAGTTCAATCTCACGGTCTGGGTTGTTCTTCTTTGCTCAGATAAAGAAATGGTGTAAAATGTAGTAAAAACGCAGTGCTTGTGGGATGTGGCTTTCAAGATCAACGTCAAGTATTTATAACACAAATGTGCTAGTAGCAATTTGAAGCCACGATGATGGGCACTATGAACACGTAAAGAAATAATGTATTGATTGATTTATATCAGATTTCTTTAATTTATCTTCAGTCATATTGACTAGTTGCCAGAAAAATTCTACTGATACACTTCCGGCCGGTATCCCACCATCACAAAACTTCATTTTATTTCGGTTTTCGTGCAAGAATGAGTTAAGAAACGATAAGTAAAAAAATTACTAAAAACAAAGGAATAGACTAATATTCTGCCAGTTACCTCCAGGTCTCGCAGGTCGGTCGATAGCTTGGTATGAAGCGCTGAACCCTTGCGCCGTCTGCGAGTCATCAGAGAAGAACTTTACACAAAGCTGATTGGAAGTTGAAATAAACGGCGCTGGTTGTTCCTTTCCGCAGTATTTGGTCTCAGATCGATAGCCCACGCAAGGTCCGTCCATAACTTTTACAAAATCTCCGTTGCATTTCCTTTCGCCAGAAACTTCATCTGGTGAAAGAACTTGCATACTAAAGAGTAAAAAAGCCTTCTATTAGTTCTTTAAATCAACGTACAAGAAATTTATTTTCTTCTATCGTTTCTGTCAAAATAGGCAAAGATTACAATTTATGAATATTTTTTGAACATCTCTTTACAGTTTTAAAGACTTTATATCAAAATATGAATAATTTTACACGTGCTGAACTAAAAAAATAATATAATCTGACCTGTGAAAGTTAAGCTTTACCACTTTATTTGGATTAACAGAGATAGTGGTGACACATTCTTTGTTGTTAGGATACTCTTGAGGATAATTAGGAGATGAAAACTGTCCGCTGTCTGACGAAAACGATCCTCCGCAACCATCTGGAAAGAATAGAACAGTTACTGAATACTCTCTGAGTTATTTTCTCTATAATCTACTTTAAGTTGATTTTTTATATTGTTATCTATCTAAAAACAAGTTTCCGAATTACAGAAAGTGAACATATGGTGCTCAAGTAGGATGATAAGGTAGTAAATTTGTTAGCCTCGTTCCCAGGGCTTTTCCTGTAGGAAAAAGCCCTGGAAACGAGGTTGTAAATTTGCGGTTTTCAACAGATTTTTAGCTACCAATTATGACAAGATAAAAAGTGCACTTTTAGATGATACTGCTCGTCACCAAAGTACTTTTTAGCAATTTTGTCGAGGAGAAGTTTTTAATGTGATTATACCTCGATCTTTTGATTCTCCATAAACATTGTGCAAAAAAACTACCGTAAAATGACGCAAACGATGTCCACGTGCATATGTCTGTGGAAAAGAATATAAGGCATTCAGACAAGACAACAACGGAATGAAAATTTAAGTAGTTGTCCATGTAAAAAACTAGATCTCATCACATAGAAAATTTGCGAACTTTTAATTAAGTCCTCTCTTCATTTATAAAATAAAGGTTTTATTACGGATCATTTTAAATAGGAGTTTTTTACTTTTATATTTTTTCCAAGTATAAAACCTTTCATTTAGTATACTATTATATTTTTCTTCAGTGCACTCTTATTTTAATAAAATTATTGTAATAACAGAATAGTTAATTGCTCGACGAGCAGTTGAAGCGTGTATTGCTGCAAGTGGTAAAAGAAGTTTATCTTTTGAGCATTGCATAGCATTTGTCAGAGCAACTGTGAAGGCTGAGAAAAAAAATTCACAAGACTATGCAGTTGTTCTGATAAAGGGTCCATGCTAAAAGCATTGGTTTCCTCTGTTAAATACTATACTATACCAAGTACTGTTTGCGTGAACGGAGTTAGTGGTCTGGGGTCGAACGGTGATGTACGGCATTTTGCTAGAGTTTCATCATACAGTTTAGAGTTATATTTTATACCGTTTGAGATTATAAATTTACATTTAACATCTTCCACTAGCAGCGAAGATTACATAACATTTGAACCTAGAATTAATAAATTCACACTCTCTTTAATTTAATAACGTCAGCAAAAAGGAGAAATGTTGTGTTATGTTGTTCGTTTTTTCAGTAAAAAAACAAAAATAACTTTGAATTCTGTTATTAATCAAACATGATATTCTTAACTCTTACCATCTCCCGGACAAGGGTTGTGTACATTACAAAATTCCTCTGTTGGCGGTTTGACCAGTGCTGCGCAGTGATCATCTTCCATATCGAGAAGGTTTCCTTTCAAGTCTGCCTTCTGACACTTAACGGTTCTTCTTTGTAACCCTCTACCACAAGACGTCGAACACTGCAATGAGTTTAAAGTGATTTGTATTTGAATAAAGGTTTTCATGATTCACAACAATTCTCTACCGAATGACGCTTGACATCGTTGTGTATATGTTGTGATTTAATTTTAATTTTGGTT
>JANCMA020050008.1:0-26714 GCA_024336925.2 Zoanthus solanderi | reverse complement strand
TTTTGAACGACAGAAAGCAACGAAAGGAACTGTTTAAGCCTCTAACAACGTGTTGTTTATAGTAAAATGGCCGCGCTTGCCCCAGGAGTTTGCCTCCTCTGCAATATGGCGCAGATAATTGTGAAGTCGTGTATTTGTGAAATTTAAAGAGATTTGTACGTTTATCGTTTATTTTAGTATTATAATATTGCATAAAATGCGATGGCGGGAGCAAAAAGAGTTCTAAAAGAATAAATGTTTTGTAAAACCTATTTCCGTAACTTTAATAAATTTTTACGCCTCACCGACTTACAAAATAACTTTTTCTCGAGCAACGCAGAAAAAGACAGCTAACTTTGCAAATATTAGCTCGATTTGGCCCATTCGAAGACATAATCACAATATTTACATAGGCTTTTTATTGTTTTATTCTTTAATTGCGCGCTTAGTTATAAACATAACAATAAATGTCCTTAAAAAGCCGATTAATTGTTTTCAACTTCACTAGTGTTATGAGATTTAAATACAGTAAACATTAAATGACGATGTGTTCGCACTAAATCCGTAACTCTAATAAAATTTGACAATTCACTGAATTACAAAATAAGTGTTTCTCGAATAAAACAGAAAAAATCTAATTTTGCGAATATTATCTCCATTTTGACCATTTGAAGACAAAATCGCAATACTTACATAGACTTTTTATGAAATTTAGTTTCCGAAATGCGCGCTTAATTATAAACATAGCATTTAAAGGTTTTAAAAACATGATTGTTTAACATCGCGGGGGTTCCGTAATTTGAATACATTAATGAATTCAATAAAAGATTACCATCCCCGGTAAATTGTTATAAAACTTCTAACTCCAGAAAGCAATGCGACAGATTTTTCTAAGTGTCTCACAAAATGACTACTGGTGAGTCCACTCAACTTTTCCCAAGACGAGTTGACTCAAGGCGTGTCGAGTTGAGTCGACTCGTCAACATTTTGCACTCCAACCCAAAAGCACTTGGTCAGATTTTTGTAAGTGTCTCACGAAATGACTTCCATTGAGTCCACTCGACTTTTCCTATGACGAGTTGACTCAAGTCGAGTCGAGTTGAGTCGGCTCGTGAACTTTTTGCACCCCAACTTAAAGGCACTTGGTCAGATTTTTCTCTCATGAAATGACTCGAGTCCACTCGACTTTTCCTACTACAAGAGTTGACTTGACCCCTCAATATCAGCATTCACTCCGTTAAATTTTGCTAACGGTTATTACTTTTACATCTCATTTCCTGTTACTCGAAAAACGTGTATTAAATTTATACATTAAAGTTAAGCTCCACTACTTGATTTCCTGTGAGTCGGCTTGACTCATCTAAAAGTCGATTCGTGTGTATTGGAAAACCCTCACTTCGATAAACCATTTCTTTCACCTTAAGCGAGAACCTCTTTGAGTTCAGCAACTCTCCGCATTCCTTGTACTTCACCCACCCATACCAACCCAATTCTTGCTCTTGCTATCACAGCTGCCTCCCAACCACCACTTGCATTCACTCTATCCCCCAAATAACAGAAACCTCTCACCTTTTCCACCTCTTCACACAACTCCTCTACCGGTTCCATTAATCCATCAACTTGCTTCTTGCATCATCCACACACAAAATCTCTCCCCAACCTCAGGGTCACCCTCTTTACTTTTGCACATCTTCCATGGATCCATTTCCCGCATTTTACACACAAAACTGAATTTTCCATTACTCGCTTCCCACAAATACTACCACTTTTGTCTTTCCGAGGTTCACCAAGTTAGCCACTTGCTCTCGAATGCCTCCTTCCATTTCCAGAACTTCTCCCTCAGTCCGTCTATTGTTTCGCTCATCAGAACCAAGTCATCCGCGTACAACATCTCACTCATTAAAACCATTTCTCACACCCTCCGTACCCACGTCAACCACAATCGCAAAAACCAATGGTGACAATACGGATCCCTGATGTACTGCAACTTTCACCTCAAACTCTTCGGACAACTCTAGCCCAACTAATCGCTGCTATCACCATTACCTCTGGTATAACCTCTCTTCCTCGACCATTGCCCACTCCAATACCTTCCTCAGGACCCTGTCAAATGCCTTCTCCAGGTTATCGAGGCACATATACTTTCCCCTTAAAAATCGCTACCACAACACTCAGCACCCACTCATCCGGAATTCCTCTTCCATCCAACACACCCTCACATGGCTCCACCATCACACCAATCCCGATCTCCCCACTTGCCCTTTATAACATGTACTTTCTATGATATCCTTTGGTTTAAACATTATTTGAATAATTATTAAAAGAAACTTTTTCACTGCAAAATTTATTAAAAAGGTACTAGGGAGCGGCACATTAACAAGAAAGGAAAAAGTATTTTTTAAGGTGTGGAAACAGAGCAATGCAGAGATTAACTGAAATTCAAAGAGTTTTCAAGGAGTCTGAGCTGAATTTCTAAAATTTTAAAGGCTTTTCAAGTGTCCTTGAAAAAGAGAATTGCATTTAAGGAGTTTTCAAGGAGTTCAAGGAGTAGCACAAACCCTGCGTGAAATATTTTAAGCAACATTTAAAACTTTATGTTACCTTAAAGAACGGGTCATTGCACACAGTACTTCTGTACATACCATGAGCTACCAGTGTAAGAAGGTGGACCTGGTGGGAAATACCAGTTACTTTAAACTAGTTGTTTTGAATGATGACTAAGTGTTATGGTATTTACAAATAAGATGAATAAAAAAAAAATTGTGATGAACAGACTTTTATAATAACTGAAAACAAATACAACATTGATAGCCACCATATTGCCTAACTACAGTACTGCCTAAAAACATTGGTGCACTTCCTGGGGACCACCCGCGGAAATTCTGCTGAAATTCTGCTGGCGCCCGCGAATTCGCTGACACTGTCTGCGGAACTTGGCCGCGGGCAGTGGACGCACCCACGGGATCTACCCGTGGAAATTGTACATCGCGTCAACACTATGACCCTAATGTGTGGGTTTAAACCTTATTCCTTTCTATTCCTTCATTAAAATAAACGCAGTCATCATACATGTCCAATATACTGTAACTGAGACGAGTTGTCTTAAGCAAAGGCTTTTTGCCTCTGCCAAAAGTCAGGTCATGGATTCATCAAAAACACTGACTAGTTGACAAGTCGACTCGACTCAACTGAACGACTTGTCGTAGCAACAATCGACTCGTCTGACTGGAAGTAAACATAACAAACGAACATTTTGTTCATATTCAATAGCAGCAAAGATGCATTTGCTACGAACTTTCATTACTGCCATTTAAAGCAAGCGAATGATAAGTAATACACGTGTTATTTACTTCTTTGAAGCATTTGCGTCAGCTATAAGTTCGAGATATTTCTAAATTTACGATTTTCTCTTATCCATCTCAATCTTGTATCGTTTTGTAAGTTAATTCTGATGAATAGATTAAACATTCAATGAAGTCAACAACTTAATCTTTCCGGATACACCTTTTGTCCACATGCATCCGGTAAATCTGACCTGCGAATCTGGAAACTTTTGAATTCACTCTTCAGAGTGGAAACCTTTGAATCCGATACCTTTTCGGATACTTGTGGACGATCGAATCTGGATACTTTCAAATCCGATGACATTACAAGATCGTGTCTAGTCTTTACAGTCATCTCGACCGCGTTCTATACACACTTTTAGTAGGAGTACAACCTCGTCGTCGGTCCAAATAAAGCAGTCAGACTTACTCTTGTCGTTTTTTTGTGCGTTCTGCCTTTGCTGTGGCATATTGCAAGCAATAAAGCGAAATATTTGCACTCGAAGAAGACAAAGAAAATCACGTTGTTCGACATGAACACTAACTTGCCGCCAAAGACGCGGTAAATCGGCTACTGTGCATGCTCTATTGAACAATATTTAGAGAGGAGTTCTGGACACTAGAGTGAATCCGAATACGTATAAACGGGCTGATTCGATTCGTATCCGGATACGTGTGGACGTGGAAACTTGTCAATCTGGAAAGAAAAGTTTGCGGAGTCAAAATTATCCGGATACGTGTGGACGGGACCTTAATTTCAAATAGATTTGTTATCTTGTTTGACTTTGAAATCGACGGAAATACTTAACCCAAATACAGTGTCATGGTAATGAAATGAACCGTTGTGTTATCAAAAATGTATTTTTGAGCGAAAAGCCAACAGTGAATGCACGCCATGTGCTCCAGAAAAATATCATTCATAAAAAGCGCAATAAACAGCGAAGTTAAAAGTTGACTTTAAACGAGTAAGATTTTATAAGCTCTGAGTACGCAGAAATTTAGGTATCTCGATTTATAAACAGCTCAAATCACAAATGGACGACTCCATCACATTTCACTAGCTTCTGACTGTTGAGCATACGGTTTTAATTTGCAACATTTACAAAGACAAAAAATTCAAAACGAAAAGGTGTAATAAACAGTTATTTATGACAAACACTGAAGAACACGTGTCACTATTAAAGTGCCTATATCATCAATAGAGAAAAAAAAAAGTTGTTTAAGAAGTTCTTTATTCGATTTTGCTATAAACTTTGCTTGTAATTTTACTGTATTTTTCACGAATTTAAGTTTGCGAATTCACATTTCGAACATGCTTGAAGGATAAAATCTTCGCCGAATTATGGCCTTAATTTCATTGAAACAAAATCAACAATAGCCGAATACAAGACTTTAGGGCAGTACTGTACGCAAATTACATAGTTCCACTAATTTGTACTCATAACTTCACATCTTCTGAATAAGTTATTCTTGAAAATGCAGAAGGCAAAATATCCAAGTCCAAGTCGCCATAAAAAGTTGACAAGAAGCGTGCAAGTCATGCAGTGCTTCTTATACAATATGTTACTTACTTACTTATCCTCTTCTTCCCGGGTGGGAAATAAGGCCGCGACACGGCAACGCTATACAATATGTAACACCTTGTAAGATTATACAACCCTAGTTCGATTCCGACCTGTCGCAGTTGATCGTTTTTTTGTTTTTGTTTTTGTTTTTTTTTTTGCCTGCCACAAAATCTTTCCCAAAGAGAGAAAAAGATCGTGCATAATCTCTTTACCATTAGTTTTTGTTCACTCAGTGTTTAATTAGAAAAACATAAAACATAAGAATTTCGTATACTTTGAACGCTTAAATCCATGAAATATTTTGTAGCTGTCGAGTATCGTAACACACTAGCCTTCGTCCCTTCCAGCTCTGCCATAATGCTTTCTTCGTCTATTACTTTTCTTTTGGTAACTAAAGACTAGCTTATATTTCCTTTTTTTCTTACCTTTGATTGTTCCATTATTTCTTTTCGTCTCGAAAAAAAATATCAAAAAGGAAATAATTGTTATTGATATATGTTATGCGCTTCGATTCTCGAGCGGCGATCGTGAAACCAGAAGTTAGTTGGCATACAAACAGCATCTGTAAGCATTCATAAAATCTGCATTGAGTCAAATTCAAAAAACATAAGTACTCCTAACAGTTGCATAGCAATAGCGCAGTAGATTAAACTTGACCCATCCGCAAATTACAGTACTGCAGAGTTAAAAACAACGACACGAGGAAGATCAAAATAACTTCGAGCTGAAAAGAAAGCAAGTAACAAGGAAGGAAGCCAGTCAAATAAATCTTTTTTACATATGAATACGTAGTTTCGAATATGCATGGCACTGGACTGCTACAGTACAAGCGAAAGAGAGTATACTAAATCTGAAAACGTTTTACAATACGCTATCTCACTGTCTCATGCTCGCTCCCAGAAAATGAAAGCACGACCAAATGTAAACACATTCATAATAAAGCGGGAAATCTTAAGTTGCAAGCATATTTCTGCTCTATCTGTGGATTGATTATTTAAACAAGGACTAACAAAAAAATAAGGTTTATGAAGAAGAAGTGACCAAGTTTGTTTACATAATGCTGTCATTTTAGCGAGAATCGTGTCGCATAGCAATCGGAGTACATGTAGGAAGCAGTTGTCACGCTAATAATCATGGCTTACGATGCCCGATCAATTGCTTTCGGTGTAAATTATAAATACAAACCTTAATCTTGGACTACTACGTACACTGTACCTATATTCGCCCGCGGAATTCGTACTTGGATGCGGGAGGATGCGTCTGCCCGCGTCCAAGGACACGTCCGCCCGTGGAATGCCCGCGGGCAAATGCACCATTGTTTCTAGACGTTACTGTAGTACCCAGCGTCCTGGAATGCCACAAACCCTAATGGCCTGGGTCTATGGGCCCAGTCCTAAGCATTTAATATTGTACATTTAGAAGATACTTGAATTTAGATGTGGATGGTTCCTAATTGTTAACTAGATCTAAAAAAACAATGGGATTGATAACTGTAAACACAATATAGCTTGGTTGGTGAAAGTTCCCACTACTATGCTACATTAGCTACTACTGTAAGCTGTGCTCTACATCATATCCAGGGTATTTCTTCTTTACAATTCCTGTCACTTCTAACCTCCTCCTATAACTACTGTTCGCTGCCACCTCACCACACGAGTCCCAAGTTTCTCATTGCTGTGTCTGTCTATGGCATGAGACTTTCACTGCAACCCCCGGCCCGCTAGTTTCTTCTCAGGGAAGCGTTTTGTTACACATCTACATGTAGGCGATTGTCGAGCCTTTGCCTGGCATTGTCCTTTGAACTGTGTGGTACTTTGTTAAAGCGAGTTGTTTTGTGAGTGAAACAGCTACCGTCAGCTACCTTAGTGATTCCAGTGAAACAGCTACTGTACCATCACTGCTGTTCACTACAACATGTGAACCTTTTCGATACATAACCACTAGCAGCAGCCTCTCGTATGATGGTGTTCTTTGTTACTTGCTTCTCTCCGCACATGTACTGGTTTCCTACCTGCATAGTTCTTCATCTTCATCTTTATCTTTACCACCCAATTTCTTTGGTATAACTTATTCGAAGCCTAATTCTTGAAATACCTTACTAGCTGGGAGTCATGATGTATGCAGGTGCTGCCTTGTTGATTCAGTCTGGTATGTTTGAAGGAACTGATAGACTTCTTGTTTAAAGTTTGCCTGTGGATCATATTGCTTCAGGGTGACAGCTATTCCATTTGGTCCAGCAACTGTTTTTTAGTTGCGTCTTCCTTTGTGGGTTGAAGCAGTGTCTCCTGATAGTAGAGCCTTAACACTCTCAAAGGACCACTGGCGTTCAGTTGTCCACCGGAATTGCACTTGTTTCTTCATTAGCTCTCTATTGGTGCCCTTGAAGTCAGCTATTTTTACCACAAAAAACTGGCCCCGCCAAATGTAAGGCTACAATCTTTTCTGGGTCTAGGGAAACCCTCACTTGCGAACACCTTTCTAAACAACTTGAATGCTGTCGGTTGAATTTGCTCTTCATTAAGCTGAGTGTGAAACCATTATCCCTCCACAGCTGCAGGAAGTTTCTCCTGCCTTCTTCCAAAGATTAAACTGTCATCGTACTAGATACCTATAACATTCAGTTGCTGGGCTACCACCGTTCAAGCTTCCTCATTGAATATTTTGGCAGCCTGTTAACACGAAGTGTAAAGAAAAGAGCTTTGCACTGTTCTACCTCATGCCTGATCTTCTTGATATATTGATTGGCATCTGTTAAAACAAGGCTGGCCCTAATGTTTCCTCCATCCTTTCCCTGCTGCTTCTGGCAATCCTTTAGCATCGTATCTGGTCACAAATGCAATTTTTTTTAATGTACTCCCTTAAGCCTTTACCTCTATGTTTTTACTAAATAATCAGTTAAATAGCTACTACACAAAGACTTCAAATCATTTCATAATTTTATACATAATGTCCAGAACAAATATTAAAAAAATTTTCATTCCTGCCAGGGGCCAAAAAATTAATGTTTAACTCTTTGCCAACTAATATTCAATATGCAAACACATTGTCTTCATTTTCAAGCAAACTTTTTTCGCTTTTTTCTAAAATCCAGTAGTACTTTGTTTTCGTCTTTAAAATGTTTTTTTGCTTACTTTTCTTATCTTTTTCCTTTCTTTCTTGACTGATATTATCTCATACATTATACAATTGTAATGTTGCAGCCACCCATGTTTCTATCTCTATCTCTATGACAGTTTATTAATGATTCCTGAAATTACATGAGGGTGACCATCTCGTATTAGCCTTGCAGTTTGCTATGGTACCCGTCGCCATTCTAAACATTATAGCTCTGTAAATAACTTTATATTCATAGCAAACAAATAAAATATAAGCTACAAGCTACAATGTACAATGTACATGTATAGCTGTGACCTGATCTGATTCCACCTGGTTTACTTGCTGGTCGCCTCAGCACTACCACCACATACCATTGTGAAGTGGTTCATTCCTCCAATTGTTGAACTGTATGAAAAAGGCTGAGACTAGTGTAACATACTCTTTGAGAGGTGTATTTGTGACCTTGTCTGCTAGTGCCCATTTTTGTTCACACAGATTTTGTTTCTAATACAAACTCATCTATTCATGAGTTCGCTTTCATAATTTTAAGGAGCTAAATAAAATTGTTCAAATCACTTACTCAGTAGCTTTAAAACTGAATTAAGGGCCCCTAAATCATTGCTTTCTGATTTACTTATTTGTATGCAAATTGGTTCACAAATGCAAACACAGATAGCAAATTACATATCCAAATAATTATCATTAATTAAGTTGAATTTAACTGATCATTATTGAATAATGATCACCTTCGTCTGAAAGAATTTTTCAATTTATCTCAAAACCTTTTTTATTTGCCAAACCGACTTATTATTGGTGGCATTGAAACAAACTGAAGAAGCAGAAGCAGTTTGTTTGTCAAACATGAAACATTTGAACATGCACCTTGTGTAAGTTTACTTGGGCTTCTTTCTTAAACCGCTTGACTGCCTTTGCAATATGTGCCATGATGTCTTCTTGGGAACTGTTAAAAACAACCCATTTTTAAAACTGTTAGAAACTAATTTTATGATGCTAATCAAAATGTGAACATGCAATAATAATGTTAAAAATAAAAAGATTAATGATAGTAACAGAAACTGAGTACCATAATTTCAACATACCGTACCGAACTATGGCTCCTCATCTGATAAACTTATGTCATTGCAATAACATTTACAGTGTATAATAATACACTGTATATAATAATAAAAACAATGATAACAATTTGTAATATTATTATTATAAATATATATTGAAATTTATACCATCATCCTTGCGAAATGAATTCCCAGCTTTCTGGGAATTCCTAGGAATTCCTAAGAATTCCTAGGAATTTCCAAGAATTCTCAAATATACAAATAAGCATTGATTTAGTATGCTTGGAATTCTTGGGAATTTCTGTGAATGGAAAAATAGTTTTGTTTATAGGCTTAAAATTCCTAGGAGTTCTTAGGAATTCTCAGATATGCAAAAAATAGCCATAATTTAAGCTTAGAATTCTTGGGAATTTCTGTGAATGGAAAAACAAGATTCTTTATAAGCTTAGAATTCCTAGGAATTCCTGGGAATTCTAAAATATACAAATGATAGCTATTAAATTTAAGCTTGGAATTATTAGGAATATATGGGAATGGAAATGCACACATTTCAATTCTTAGGTCTTTTCAGGTTTAAGGTAAAAACGGCTTTTATTAGCCACGTAAGTGATTCTCAATCTGCTTTACTCACAGTATACTTTCAGAAGACTTTTTAAAGTCCATGTGTTTATACCTGTGTATAACTATATTTTTGGTGAAGTAAAATTCAACATAAAAATACTTAAAATGTACTTAAAAATACTTATACTAAGAAAAAAAATATTGTTTTCCCTTCCTCATTTTAAAACGTAATCTCCATTGATATCAGGTCTCCGAGCTGCCAGCTGACATTATTTTTCAACGGTTACAGCTTTTCCCTAGCAGAAGAAAATAAAGCTGTGTTTGGCGTTGAAACTTTCTGCCACTTGTAGCACATAGACTTTGGTGTACTTTTGGTTGGATTTGATAAAAAAATATTAATCTGCAAATAATTTTCTCTTCTTTTTCGTTTTCGTCATTCTTTTACTTCCGCCATAATTTTCGTTCCCAGGCCCCTTTCTATACTGGATCTAGGCGGAAGTGTCGGCCGAGGACATCGATGCAGCCAATCAACAACAGGCATCAACAAGCGGGACCTTTGATCACTCGCGTGAGGATTTTCTTGATCGTTAACGGTTTTCAAGCAAGGACAGAGATCGAGAGAGGGAAAACATGATAAAAATTTATGGAAAAGGTTAATTATAAGATTGCTATACAACGTAGCCAAATTAAGGTTTTTTATGTATATAGAAGATAATAAAATTATTTTGCTAGTTTGCTTGTTACAGTTCATTATTGAACTTTTTATGAAATCAAATAATTTATAGTGGATTTTCCAGTCATGTGAAGTTAAATTTTGTAGTCTTTTAATGCGTTCAAATAAACAATTTTGCTCTTTCTATGTCTGTATAGTGTTGAATTATCTGGCATGTTCATTAAAAATAAATTACATGGATTGATAATTGTAATTTGTCCTAGCCTTGATTTTGAATGTTCATAAAAGCATGACATTCCTAATCCTTTTAGTTCTCATTCCCTGAAATTCCTAGCAATTCTCAGAAATTTCTGAGAATTCCTAGGATTGAAAGTTGTTTATTTGAAGTTTTACAAATTTTTCTTAGATTCCTAGGAATTCCTAGGAATTTTTTCTAAGTTCATCTAAGGGCAAGCAAAGCTTGGAATTCCTAGGAATTCCTAAGAATGCTAGCTAAATCCTTTACAAGCCTAGTGGCCCATGGAGCCGGCACTTATCTCTGGTTTCTGTAGTGTTAAGGGGATGAGAGTCTATGACTCCCCCTGATCCATCGCAGTTTGTAGCTCCCAGCAGATGCTGGTACTCAATTACCTACCCCGGAAGGATGGAAAGCTGAGTTAGCTTAGGCGGAAAAGAAGGTTGCACAAATATTCGAGTCTCGGCAAAGCCAGGAATTGAACCGGGGACCTTGTGGTCAGAAGGCAGAGATCTTACCAACTGCGCCAACCACGCCCACCCAACAAACAGCCAAAACCACAAGCATAATTTGAAATTGACATGTTCATTAAAAATAAATTACATGGATTGATAATTATAATTTGTCCTAGTCTTGATTTTGAATGTTCATAAAAGCATGACATTCCTAATCCTTTTGGTTCTCATTCCCTGAAATTCCTAGCAATTCTCAGAAATTTCTGAGAATTCCTAGGATTGAAGGTTGTTTATTTGAATTTTTACAAATTTTTCTTAGATTCCGAGGAATTCCTAAGAGTTCCTAGGAATTTTTTCTAAGTTCATCTAAGGGCAAGCAAAGCTTGGAATTCCTAGGAATTCCTAAGAATTCCATGTTCCAATTACCGTGAAAATTCACATTTCCATTCCTAAGAATTCCTAGGAATTCCTAGGAATTATTAAGAAAAAATTCTTAGGAAATTCTTAGGAATTCCTAGGAATTCCTAGCATCATTTCGCAAGGGCTGAGTGAGTTTGAAAATTAATATTTATTAATTATATTATTGTATCACTTTGAAAATGAACGAAGTTTGAGTTTTTACGGCGTATATGAAACATTTGACAAATAAGGATTTCTCAAAAAATGTACAACCCTTGATACGTATCTTGTGAAATAATTTTGTGTAACTTCTTTGGTGTCTTCTATGGACCAAACACAAATGAAAGTTACAATAAATTACTAGCAATTTACAGGTTAAAAATAAAATAATAGCTTCAAAAGTTGCTAATACAACAGACTGTCACACATAAATAGATCAGAAATGACATGAACACATTACTGTTCATAGTTTTAATACAAACAAAAAAAAAAGTATAATTTTATTTGCTTAAAGACAAAAAAAATAAAATTGAATGTATTAAAATAATATTATAGTGCCTTCTTACTTTGACGATTTCTTTTTTTTCTTTCCTGGCATCTGAATGCTGATTTCAAGACTTTTCGAATTTACCTTCTTGCTTAGTGATGTCTTTGTAGGAGTTCTAGTAGCACCCTCAGCCTCTTTAAAATAATAATAAGAATCATTGTCATCTTCATCAATTTAGAGTATTATAATCCTGGCTGACATGGATTGGACTGTTCAGAGATACATGTACATAACGGCAGACCACCATCCATTAGTACTCTCCATAACTTTTGAATATATACTCTCATTAAACACCTTTGGCATTAAAGTCATTCCTCACAAAATGCTCACAAGTTTATGCAAGGTCTGCTTGGTTTAACCTCAAACAACGTGGGTGGTTGGCTTTTAACCCCAACAGCAACTGGCCTCTGAGCAACAGGGGTTTTACTATAATTTTATTTATGAATGGGAAACCCATTATGGAGCTAAAAATATCAGTTCAAGGATACAAATTCTCCCTGAAATCAAGGACAGACCACAACAGTGGCTCTTATCAATAAGTGAACTTAAATGTCTACTGATAGGAAAGTTGGAGCTTAGAAGACAAGTTTATCCTAACTAAAACAGGCGCTTATCTCCATTTTTTCTAGTGTTAAGACAGAACACTAATTAATCCAGCATCAAATAGCTCTGAGGGTTGTCCAATACACATGAATCGAGTCGACTCGACTTTTAGATGAGTCAACCCAACTCACAGAAAATCAAGTGGTGGGGCTTAACTTGAATAAAATTTAATAACGTTTCTCAAGGAAAAGGAAATGAGATGTAAAAGTAATAGCTCACTTTGAAAAAGAGCAGTAGAATGGGTTCTAAGCTACCTGCATTGCTTGGGGGATGAGTCACTTCTCAGAAAAAAAAACATGGCAGAAGCAAATACAGAAAATTGTGCAGAAGATAAACAGAAGTAAAACCCTTTGAATGCCGAGACACAAAATATGATATCAATGGGTCGAGTCAACTCGATTCGACATGAGTCAAATCGTCATGAAAAAAGTCGAGTGGACTCACTGGAAGTCATTTCATGAGACACTTAGTGCAACGTGCTTTTACATTGGGGTGCAAAATGTGAACAAGTTGGCTCAACTCAACTCAACTTGAGTCAACTCGTAATGAGAAAAGTCATGTGTACTCACCTGAAAACATTTCATGCGACACTTAGAAAAATCTAACCAAAAACTTTTAGGTTGGGGTGCGAAATGTTGACGAATTGACTCAACATGAGTCACCTCATCATAAGAAAAGTCGACTTGACTCATCGGAAAACATTTTGTAAGACACTTAGAAAAAAAGTGGCAAAGTACTTTTAAGTTGGGGTGCAAAATGTGGACGAGTTAACTCAACTTGAGTCAATGCATGATGAGAAGAGTCGAGTGGACTCACCGGAAAACATTTCGTGAGACACTTTGTAATTGCAATTAATTTTAGTGTTCATTTTGAGTTCTATTTTCAAAACCTGTATTTTACTGACTTTGATTGTAGATTTAGCCATAAACTGCGAAAAAATAAACAGAGAAATCTAAATTAACTAATTTTAATGAGGCGAAAAATGCATTAGCATTGCACATAACAAATTCGAAATTTTTGATGTACACTGTAGATAACGTTAAAGTGCAAAAATCTACTAATGGAATGGCGAGCAATATTGGAATCAATAAACATTAAAGGAAAAAACTTACACGACAGTTCTTGTTATAATTTTATAACAACAAACTGTGTTAGCGATGCGTTCATGAAGAGCCAAGCGAATAAAACTGATTAAAAACGAAAGGGCTTGAACAAAACTACAAAAACTCAAGTGATAACAAAAACAAATAAAGGAATTTCAGGGAAATGAGTGAATAAGTTAAAATTAATCTATGCAGTAAATAAAATGTGATAAATTAACACGTGCGGCAGCAGTGCCGTAACATGGCTCCCTTGAAATGATCACATTATTTTTTTCAAACTAACTATCGTATACAATTAACTATTAATGCTCAATAATCAATGTTCGAAAATTCAGGAGTCATTCTAACTGTACTATTCCAAATTCAATTCTACTTTATATCATCATTGTAAGGCTCCTCGTACGGGAATAACCCTTAGGTCTCAGACGGTTGCAGGAAAATCAGCTTCTGCACGGGATGTTCCAGGATCCTTTCTTGCTTTACTTGTTTACCTTTACCATTTAGAGTTTTATCAGCCACGATCAACTGAATTTTACGTACATTATTATCCAAACTAGGGAGTGTTGCAATGACTCTTGCGAGCTTCCATTTGTTACGCGAATTATCTCCATCATCTTGAATAATAACAATGCCACCTGCACACATGTTGTGTCTGGGTCTTGTCCACTTTTGATGCTGATGCAAGATAGCAAGGTATTCCTTCTTCCATCATGCCCAAAATTCATTTGAAAGATGCTGTACCTGTCCCCAAAGCTTTTTACAATATTGCTCTGCATGATTAAAGACACCCAGAGGAGGCAGAACGATCTTGGTCTTTAGGGTGAGAAAATGGTTTGGGGTGAGCGGACACAGTGACATGGGATCGTTGAGATTATCAACAGTTAACGGTCTGCTGTTGGCAATTGCTTCAGCTTTGCATGAGAATGTACGAAGAGCTTCAACCTTAAGCTGGGTTCTGTTCTTGTCTAGTAGGGCATTTAGAACATTGCGCACTGGTTGAATCTGGTGCTCCCAGACACCCTCCAAATGACTGGCAGAGGGGGTGTTCATTTGAAAGGTGAACCAATCCCACTCATGTTGTTGGAGTTCTTTTCATCCAGCTCTTCAAGGGCAAGGTTCAACTCTCTTTTAGTGCTGACAAAATTTTGTACCTTGATCACTACGTAGCTGGCATAATTTATGGTGCCTCGTCTACATAATTTTTATGAACCTTCGCAGAGCACAAATAAACGAGTCGAACTCAAGGGTATTGGATGTCTCAATGTGTACTGCACACGATGCCATACAGGTAAATAGCACTCCATATTGCTTGAGCTCTTTGTGACATTCTTTAACTGTGAGCCGCCCAAAATAGCTGATGGCCGAGTAAGAGAATGGTGGGCTCTCTTCCAACCGGTCATTTGGGAGATCTGCCATACGCTGTTCTTGAGTTTTTCCTCTTAGTTTGCGGCATGCGATGCATCTGTGTATCACTTTCGAAGCTACAGTTGAGGCTCCAATTATCCAGTAGCCGTTTGCTCTGATCTTGTTTAAGGTGATGCCTCTACCTTGATGATGTACTAGGTTATGGTAATGATGCACAATGAGGCCTGTAACAAGACCTACCTTTGGGACTATAATTGGATAGCCAATTTCCTCCGATAGGTTTGAGAACTTCAAACCGTTCACCTACCCAAATGACTCCTTGGATATTCATGTAGGGGTCTAATTTACTGATAGGACCAGACGCAGACATGTCAAAATTAGCTTCTTGCTGGACCGCTTTCAAGATCACTGTCTCAGCTTCTTGTAACTCTTGTACTGATAGAAGTTTCACAAATTCTTTTCTTGACAACCTGGTGTTTCGTAAATTTTGTTCAATTTTAGCATTGAGAATTTGTACGTATCGAGGCACAGAGCGACAGCTTTCTTACAACGTATCCAATCAAAAAAGTACGACAATCTTTCTACAGGGGATGACAACAAGCGAGAGACGTTGGTTGCGAGGGAAACAATCTTCCTGATCTCTGGGTTGTTGCACGAGAGCTCTTGAACATTTGAAGGTGGTCCTTTCACAGGCTATTCTGACTCGTTTCTCCAAAGGAACTTGGGGCCTTGACTCCACTTGGACAACCGCAGTTCGCTAACACAAAGGCCTTTTGATGTGTCGTCTGTTGGGTTGGACTTTTTGTCCAAGTATCTCCACTGCTTGACACAAGTTCTATTCTGAATTTCCTGAATTCTATTGGCAATGTAAATGTGAAAATGCTTGTAGCTGTTGGCAATGTATCATAGAACGACTTTACTATCAGTCAAAAATATTTCTTCTGTGAAATCGAAATCAAGTTCTCGCTTTAACTGCTCGCTCACCTTTGCTGACAATATTGCTGCAGGAGAGTGAGCCTTGCTTTACCAGTAATGAAGAAACAGTAGATCTGGTTGCTTTCATTGATCAATAGCAAGTAGCTGCATTGGCCATATCCTTTCAAACTTGCATCTAAAAAAAGGTGCAGCTCTACTCTGGTAGGCTTTTCGAAGTTGTTCATTTTCTATAGTTGTTAACTGGCACAGGATCATCCCATCCAACATTATTCTGGCAGAGCTCTTGAAGGATGGGTTTGCCTTCTAAAAGGACGGGCCCAATGAAGCCAAGTGGATCGAATATCAAACTCATGGTTGACACATCTCGTACATGTATATGGGTGGTCTTTCAACACAATGTGAAACTTGAACACATCTGACTGTGCGCACCAGCTTACTCCTAGTGTGCACTCAAAGGGTAAGGTGTCACAACTGAGATTGGAGGTTTTTAACTCGTTTGCTCTATCTTCAATGGAAAATTGTTCTTGGACTGCTTTACTATTGGAAGTAAACTTATGCAAGTTGAAATCACCTCACTTGCACATTTCTTTTACATTTCTCACAAGCCCCACTGCTTCTTTCACGGTCTCTATGGATATTAATCCATCGTCGACGTAGAAGTTCTGCTGCTGCTGCTGCCCCAAATTCATTTTCATTGTCCCTTGCCGCAGCTCTGAGGGCAAAAATGGAACAACCAGGTGATGAAGTGGCTCCAAAAACTTAACAGTCATCCGGTACTCTTCAGGATCTCGTGAAGTATCACCATCTTGCTACTAAAGAAATCGAAGGAGATGTCTGTCTGAGAAGGAGGAGATGTTTGTCTTTCACAAGGACTTTGGTTTTTTGGTTCTGTGGGTGTTTCCTGGCCCTTTTTTGGGCTAAACATGTAAAATAAATAAATATTAAATAAATTAATAGCTTGATAGAACATGGACTCTATGTCTGCCATAACTGCAATAGTTGCATGACGGAAACAGCACTGGACACCCAGTAAGGTGTTTGTGAGGTCAGGACCCTGTAGCAACTACTGCGAATTAAGCAACTTTCATGGAACTGTTGACTACAATTGAAAACGACACAAATATTTCCTTTCTTCTGATTGCAACCTCCATGATGGTTTATACAAAACTTCGGTTCTTTGGACTGCAAAGCATCTTGGGGAACCTTTTCAGCATAGCCTTTGCAATTATCTACATCATAAACTCGATGTAATGGTGCAATAAAAGTCATCAGTCTCGAAACGCTTCTTTAGTGATTTCATCCGGTTCACCGCTGAACCAGGGGTTATTGATAAGCTGAACTTGTGGAAACTTAAGAGGAAGAGGAATCACATAATGATTGTCCTCACATCGAATGTCTTGCTCTACAATGTCTAGAAATCGCTTATCTTCTTGAGATAGTGCTTTGTTTTCAGCCGATTCCAAAAAATCAAGTTTAAACATTTTCTTTACATCAACCAGGTTTATAACTTCCTTCGTGTGGTAATTCAGGGCAAACTTTGATACTGATTGTTTGCTACCAACTTCACAAGTAATATTGCGGTTGGATATAGTTACATCTTCCCCTCCCCCCAGGTTAACGGGATTTGCAGGACCAATAATTTATTCCAACTAAAAGTCCAGTTTCAATGTTCTCGTTAATTTTTGGTATTTTGTTGCATAATTTTCTCAGATAAGGCCATCTATTGGCAATTTCGGGCTAGGGGATTTGGTGTGCGCTCAATGGAATGGCCTTTTGTACGTTTTGGGTAACTCAATAGTTGTCCTTTCATCTAAAGATTGTACCATAAGTCTCTTAACTTTTTGGGTAGACACAAGTTTCTCTCCATGCATGGTATTCAGTTTTAAGGAGATTTCAGGGCCTGCTACACCTAATTTGTTCAACGTAGACTCCGTCACGAACGTACTATCACTACCATCATCAAGCATTGCATATACCTTTAATAACACCTCTTGTTTATCTTTGTGTTTCAAGTTGACTGGAACGATCAATGTTGTAGTTAGTGGTGTGTCGCACACGTTAGCGTTTACGTTACTGTAGCTGCTTCATCTTTGTTTTGGGGTTGGAGTTTCTGCAATTGCAGGCGGGGGATGTTGTCTCTGGTGAGGGAGGTTTTTGTTTTTGCACCATGCAATAAACTTGGATGTGGCTTGCCACATTCATCGCATTTAAGCCAGGCATTACATTTAGAGGAAAGATGGCCTGGTTTTAAGCAACCAAAACACAGCTGTTTAGCTTTCATAACATCTCTTCTCTCATCCGGGGTTTTACGGTTGAACTCGGGGCATTTAGTAAAAGTCATTGCTTTTTTCACACAATGGGCACTTTTTTGGTAGGGTTGGTGGGTTCAACTGCACTGGAGTTACAGGGTTTTGGGCAACTTCGGTGGCAAGGCTGAACATTTTTTTTTGATTGGAGTTTTTACATTTTTCTTGATTTTATTTTGTCTCCTCTTTTATTACACCCTTCCTTTCTCGTTTTAGAGCATCAGGTGAGAAGACAGGGTTGTTCACTATTTCGGACTCCCCTTTCACAAACAAAACAAAATCTTTAAAAATAATGAGCAAACCAGAAATTGTTTAAGTTTCATGGGCATGGCGACACTTGACCCCTGAATATGTAAAGGTAATTTAGATGCTATCTGGAAAAGCATTTGACTGGAGTTCAATTCATCCATCCTTCCCACAACCTTCACGGCTTCATCACATTGGACTAAAAAATCAGAAAAGGTTCTTAGGCTCGCACTGGTACTGACTCTGTTTTTTATCTGTGGCCAGTTTTTCAATCTAGTTTTGTAAGCTTCGGCGACATGGACTGGATTTCCGAAATGCTGGTCCATGAGTTTACATGCTTTGCTATAGGCATTTTCAAGGTTTAGAGCTAAAAATCCTTTCACTACATCATTTGCCTTTCCGATTGTAAATTTATTTAAATATAATATACATGAACATTGTTCGCCATTACGTTGTTGGAGATAATAAAATCATATGCCGTTACAAAATAATACTGGACATTCAAATACATCTCCAGAGAACAAAGGATGCTCTTTCACTGGCAATTGATTAATCTTTTGCTGATTGGTTAGTTTTTCTGTTATTTCAATTTGTTTAGTTTGAATATTCACTAACTGTTGGAGTGTGACTGATAACGGGTCTTGTTGCGTTTCGAGAATTTGGGATACATGAGGCAAAGCACTTGCTCAGATTTTTCTAAGTGCCTCACAAAATGACTCCCAGTGAGTCCACTTGACTTTTCTCATGACGAGTTGACTCAAGTCAAGTTGAGTCGACTCGTCCACATTTTGCACCCCAACCTGCTCTGTGAGGCATGGCTGGCTCATGTTGGCCTTGCGCAAACCTGAATTTTGCTCTTTAGCTAATATAATTTCTTGTGTATCTGTTCATAATCAAGCAAAAATGTTTGTGTTCATTTTTTTTTTAAATTTTTTATAATTATAATTTTTTTATGGAATATCCATGAGGAAGGGGGTCCACGGGCCCAATTTGTGACCCAGCACATGAAAATGTACAAAACGCTTTTCTGTTTGAACAGGAAAAATGACTGCTACGTGAACGGTTACTGAATGCTTTGGCAGACATCTTGAACATAAATTTTTAGTAAAGCATTTGAACAGCTGTCTCTGGAAACCAAATGTTTTCCCAAAGCGTTCGAAAGTTCTCTAGTTTTGAGTGAATGTTGTTTCAAAACACTCGAACGGTAGGTAAAAAATCATGTTTTGTCATTAATCTAACACCCAGTGTAATTAAGGGAGTGTTATACATAAAATAGAGGTCTTGAAGGGAAAAGGTAAGGTAACTTAAAACTATCATTTCAGTCTCCAAAAATAAAACTCGGAAGTCTGGGAATGGCATATGGGTATGATGTCACATGTACTGTAAATTAAAGATGTTCACGAGACAGTGCTTGCTATACTTCAACTAATTTTCTGTAGGATGGTTTTACACGTCAAAACACAAAAATTATGTTTTTGTGTGTGTAATATTATTTTGGCCATTTGCTAGTGCCTGAGCTCACCATGAAGGGCTAAGAAGGCTTAGACTATGCCAATTTCAAAGAACTGTTTATTGACACTGTGACTTTAACAAAAAATGTAGCACAATCAGTTTGATCGGCTGACAATTTGTCATTCATGTACAAGGGGCCAAATTAGCAAATGTGCCTGGTCTCGCCGGCCGCATTTCTGTAATTTCTATCAAATGGTAAATCTGCACAAACTGTTTTTTTCGCAGTATGCAAGGGTGGTCTGAGTCACTACTTGTGTATTCAAAATCGTTTAAGGAGGTCTTATACAACTTGAACATTTTTTTCCAAAATCGAGTTTTTTAAAAGGTTTTTACCACCTTGCAACTACTTGTACTCCCATTACAAACATTACTGGGTAAAAATAAAAACTTTTGATGGATTGAAACTATTTCTCCCAGACAATGCTTATATGGATCTAGGAGACAAACCTTAAACTCATGATTTTTTTCAATGTGTTTGTGTAGAAAAATAAAATTGTGAAAAAATGGAGTTTTTTGCAAAAAACAACTGTTTTGCCCACTGTGCAAATACAAAATAAGACTCTGGAATGTTTTAGGTTTGCCTACAAAAGCGATTATCTGGCTCATTTTTGATACATAAAAATAAGTGATCTAAAATCCCAGAGCAGGGCAATGTTTACAAATCTCATATTTTGCATTGATTAAAAAGCACAGAAATGGTGTAATAAAAAAATTCCTGGTCTTAAACTTTTACAGAGATATTGGTGAAAATGAGTTTGTGAGATATGAAAACGCGGGAAAAATTAAGAAACAAACCAATTTGTGAATTTTTTTAACAATGCTGGGACTAATATTTCGTAAAAATTTGACTTAAATAAAAAGTGCACAGAAAAAGAACACACAGTTCACCTGCAAACAAAGCAGTCTGAATTAGTTTACTGGTGATTATAATATTTTACCACTCACAAATCATTGAAAATAACGCTTCTGCTTTGGTACTGTGCAATTTTTTTTTTTACAAAACCTGACAAATTGAATGTGAAACTGCTCATTTTCGTAGGGCAACCTTGCTTAATCCTTTGTGCAACACAAATCCTGCGCATTGCATCCTGGGTAATTTCAAAAAAATCAACGCGGGAGAGTTCCCCTCCAGAATAACTTTAAAATTTGAAAATCTTTATACTGTAATTCAAATGTTTACAAAGCAAACAAAAAACAGAACTAGCAAAATTATTTCTAAACAGTATTCCTTCATTCCCTACACAAAAATAATATCAGGTTAGATGTTAGAGAAACTTTCAAGACTGGGCAGTGGTAAAACACTTAATGAGTTCATATAAACTCTGTAAAATTTGAGTCTTCAAAGCTGCACCAAATATGCATTATTTGAGATATCGGATTCAAAATTGCTGGAAAGCTTAGACTAGTGTTATCTTGTTCTTCCAATATTCAGTACACTCTGATTTGTACTAGCCCAACCAGGTTTTGAGCCTCCTGAAATCCCATATATACTAATGAGCTGAAAATGTACAGTACACAAAGATTCCCCTATTATGACTGGATCTACGAGTATACTGTAGTTGCATGATCTTAGTTATGTGTATACATTTGTTTGTTTATACAACACTTTCGTTGAATTCTGAGATTAGATTTTTTGAAACGTTCAAACATTCTGCCAAGTGTTCGAACAGGCTGTGCAAAAAAGTGAATGCTTTGCAGAGAGTGCTGAACACTTTTCAAAAATGTTTGAACATTCTATGAATGGGTAGCAAACGTTCTTTCTATCCGAATGGAAAAGAGTTTGGTCAATTTTACTGTGCTGGGTCACATCTGTTGTGCCTGAACATCACTGACTTTATGGGCAATAGCCAGGGCAATCAGCCCAGCTTAACAACAAATTTCATTGTAATTTTAAAATACTGTAACATACTTGTAAAAGCTAAATACTACGTAACTGACTGTCACAATAAATTAACTAACCTTCCACTTCCTCCCATTCAACATCACTGTCACTGTCAGAATCCATTGTATCCTTCATTTTCATTCTTTGTTTGTCAACAGCTTTTTTATCATTACCCAAGTCCTTAACCTTATTGTCATCTTCAAGAAGTAACAAACTGTCTTGAGGTTTTGTGGTCAGTTTAGGGCAATGATCAGTTGTCCCTGACACTACACTCTCAACTAACTTTTTAGTACTGTGGTCTAATTTTGTTTTTTGTCTTTTTTGAGGGCTTTCATTTACATCTTGACTTGCTTTTCTCTTACTTGGTGACTTAACTTTCCCTAAATCTGGAATAATCACAGTTTCAGATTCAGATAAATTTTTTCTGGTTTTCCCATTTTTTGTATGAAAAGTTTTTTGCTTTTTTTTCAAGGGAAGTAAATTATGTGAAGTCATTTCAGTCTCTGGATTCTTTAAATCTCTTCTGTTAATCTTCAAGTTTGACATTCTTTCACAACAATTACTTTTATCTTTCTCACAGTCATCTGTAACAGCTGTTTCAGTTTTGCCACCATTCTCAGGTTCTTGAGCATTCTTTATGTTATTGCAAGCATTTAAATATTTCACCCTGCTATAATAATTGTTTCTTCCTCGTTTTCTTGAAGTCAAATTCTGATTTGTATTTGTAATGTCAGATTTAGCATTTTCATTTTGTTCCATTGCCAAAGAAACCACTTCTCTAGCATTTTCTGATGAAGACTGGCTTTTAGCACCTTTTTTCTGTCTACATCTGGCACTTCTTCTTGGAGCTTGTTTTTTAGCATTTTCTAATGCTCTATAGTTACAAGTGTTCATGACATCAACACCACTTTTTTTATTCTTTGGCTTACCTGCTGTCATAAAAACAAAGAAGGCTGTGATAAGGCATCCATATATAGTATATACTCGTCTGTAATATAACTATGTCTTTTTTCTCTAATAATCATCAGTCATACAAAAGATTTACTTGATATTATGATAGTATTTCTGTATGCAAGTACAAGTATATAATTGAGTAACTTCTATGATAACTACCATAACTAGACTAAGGAGCTGAAGTCTTAGTATAGACTCTTTATCAAGGGGAAAAAAAAAGTTGAAAATTTAGATTGATTAATGGTTAATGCTTAAAATGTAACTCTTGACAATATTAATGAAATGTTGCAAATCATTCATTATTTGTCACTCAGTTGAATATAAGTTTGCAGAAAAAGATTTAGCTTAAACCAACTTCACTTAAGATAATTCAAAAGTTGAAAAAACATTTTAATAATAGTTTCTTGCATCCTGAAGTGACTGGTCATCTCAAGCACCAACTGTGACATTTTAAACTTCCTGTAGCCCTTTGATGATATTTATTTTCAAAGCTACAGTATATTAACTACAGTACCGTCAAGAAACATTGGTGCATTTACCCGCGGGCATTTCACGGAAAATCTGCGGGGACTACCCGTGAGCGGACGAGTTCTTGGACGCATGCAGACGTGTCCATTTCCTTCATTTTGGGATTTTTACATTATTAGATTTAATCAAGATAAAACTAGATCTCTAGATTTCTACAGCAGATTTCTATCTATTACCAGCTCCATTTCAAGATACACTTTTTATAACAAAAATAATGTCCAAACTTTTCAAATTTTAAGGAAGAGGAGAAAATAGTTATGTAGCCTTTAACATTTTAACAGGCACTTTGGAACTCAAATCTTTGAGAGCTGACATTTTTGACAGAAATTTAAAAAATGCCTGGTAGTCAAAATTTCTCACCATACCACACATAAAAAAATATCAGTTACAAATTTCCATATCCTTTCCCCAGGGGAGTTAAATTTTGCATGCACAAACAATATTATTTTATCAAATTTTGACAGGCATTTCTATTCTTTCTTTTTTTGCCTCGTACCCTTTACTGTGTTATTATAATTTACCTGTAATATATACCAAAATGTGTGCACTTTAAAACAACTGTTTAGCAGTACAGAATTCAATTATTAAAAAGAATTTTTGTAGTATCATAGAAAACTTTTTCTCTAAAAAGCTTGTCAAACAGCCAAGTACAACAAACTTTCTAAGAAAGAAGTGTTAATTTGAGAGTTATTAATTTTATAAAATAATTTGGACAGTTCATGTGTGTTTTGATTGGTCCACAACTGTAGTGTTTTTACAGCACTAAGAAGCATGAAAATGACCTACTGTAGCAAGTGATTTGATTGGCTGTCTCCAAGTCCACGAAAGAAATATAACTATGTATCTACATATATTGTCTTCCACTTTGTTAAGTAGGAAAATAATAGAAGAAATAAAACATGTTCTCCATGCCTTCGCAGCCTGGTGCAAACCTCGACAAACTTTGAGAGAATTCTTGAGCAGTTAGTGCTCTGCTCTCCAATTTTCCCAAACATTTGCCTTGGTTTTCATCAGGCTACTAAGGCATGGAGAACATATTTTATATCTCTAACATATTACTTTGTAGTACATTTCTTTTACTACTTTTATCTACCGGTAAAATCAGACTCCCAGGGAAACTGGAACTGAGCTTCACCCATTACATAACAAAAACTGAAAAGAGTCAAAAACCATAATACTTGAAAGTAAGCCCCGCAATATAATAGAAAGCTCCCAATAGACTTTTAAAGTCAATAAAAACAAAAAGTACAACCTGTGACTTTACAGCTTTTGCTTGGAGTCCCGCTATCTGAAATAACGACCTGTAATTGCCGCTTTTCAGCGCTAGCTGTCTGCACGATGCCGATTGGATTCATTTTTACACGTGAGCTGAACTGAGACTTCTCTGATTTCGCCTTACCACATTTCTGTTTGATATCGAGAACCTCATGAGGTCTGTTAGTCATCTTTTTGGAAGGCCGCATTGTCCGTTTTCCTAATACTTTAGTTCTGGTCCGAGTTTTTCTCATAATTAACTAGCCCAACCTTGCACCCAAGTTGCAAAACGAACAGTAGGTGATTGAGAGGGGACTGGAATCAAATTCTCTTTGGCACTCAGTTTGGCGACACCTTTGCTTTGGCGGGAAAAAAGTGAATGAAAATGTAAATTAAGAAATTGATCATGACGGATTGTAATCGGACTGTTTTTTTAAAAACTATTGAAGAAGTGGATGAGGCTATTAAAAGTTATGAATACGAGACTTGCACAAAATTTATTATTAACAAGAAAGATAAATCGTTCGGATTAGCAGCGAAAAATAATTTGGTACCGTAAACTGCCGCTTATAAGCCCTGGGTTTATACAAGTTCGTAAGGGGTTTTGGGTGGGCTTATAAACGGGGGAGCTTATATCCGGATGGGCTTATAAGCGGACGAAAAAAAATGTTTCGCAATGAGCAACAGCACTGTTGATCGATGTATGATTAAATTTATTACTACAATCGAAGCCTTAAAAAGGCAGCAATAAATCGAATTCAGTTAAATTTAAAAACAAAATAAAAACTGTAACAGTACGAACGTAACAAAGTGCACAAGTTAACAAGTGCATTGTATGGACCATCTTCATAATGATCATGAGGGCAAACGGTGTAAGCAATTCCAAGTCCTGTTAGGGATTCATTTACAACTTCGTTTCAAAGTTCGCGATTAAAGTACAGGTCACAGGTTACAGGTCACAGGTCACAGGTCACAATAAAATTTACGATGAGTTCGTATTTGGTTCGTATCAATTTATTTCGTATTTTATTTTAGTTTGGTATTTTTTTGTTTTGATTAATGCAGGTATTCGGACCGCAGATTTCTAGATTTCCACGTTGTTGTAAGTTTGTGTGGTATGATATGGGTGTTCCGTTTATGGGTTTTAAATGTAACATATTGTTGTAAGTAAAGAACGAATATTAGTTGTGTAGAAGGGAATTGATTTTGATTGCGAGGTGTGTGTAAGAGGGCTGTGATTAATGACGGGAATAGAATTGCTGGTGAACTAGATGCTTGTGTTGTGTTGTAAATGGATGAAATGCTCTGTTTTGGAGGGCATGGGTTAAGGAAAGAGTGTGGCCCATGCATGCGTTTGCGTTATGTTTATAAGAAGGTTTTGTTTTTGTTTTTAGTAACAGGGATCTTGTACGGAGATAGTATTTGTGTTGCTATACTCAGACTCTGCGATGAGTTGTGTATTAAGCGGTTAGTTAATAAACAATTGACGGTCTGAGGGTAATTTGAAATGTTGTGTGTGATAAGAGTGTTTATTACGTGTGCAACGTTCTGTGAATATTCTTGTGAGCGTGGTTATGGGAAAAAAGTCCACGGGGGTAAAGGATCGCGAATAGAGAGATATTATTTCTATGTTAAAAGAGGTTGCGGGTTTGTGTTTCCGAATTGTGAGGGGCTCAAAAATTATGTGTGTATTGTTGAATGATTAACGGTTGTGTATGTTTAGGCAACTTTTGTAAGAAAACTTTTAGAGGCTAATATAGTGCTTGTTCAGACAGAATATCGTTTGAAAATCTTTTTTAGGGTATGTTGGTATGGACCGGAGTTAGCGAATTCTGTATGTAGTTATTAGCTTTGTATGAGTGCAATTCGTGTAGTGTTAGGAGTATTTAATTGTAAAAAAATGATCAAATTATGCCTGCTGGGTGTATGTTGAAATGTGTCAGTTGATGACGCCCACATAGTGGTGTGTGAAAACCGATGCTTGTAAAGTATTGTGTGTGGGAAATATCTTTATTCTTAAACTCACCTCATACTCGGCTATCTTTGCAACCATGTGCTCGACTACTAATCACGTGATCTCTTGGCTTGTCCCTTCCCGGGTAGGGTGGATATCGGT